>CM035425.1:85316286-85326286 GCA_020310875.1 Ceratopteris richardii | reverse complement strand
TTTGGAGTGAAGAGTGGTCATTGTGTATGTCTAGTGAAGGTAGCGAGCAGTCTATCTTGGATGCATTGGTTCTAAGAGTAGAAGGAAGTAATTTGAGTGGAATGAGTTTCATTATTAATGTTTTATAGTCTTGTTTGAGTGATCCAAAAGCTCTTGGTTTCATTTCATAAGAATGTTGGGAAAGATTGAATTGAATGAACAAAGGTATCTTCATCCTATCTCAACATATTAATAATGCAATGATATGGCATATTTAGGACTTAGAAATATCAATGAAGGTGTGAGAAACCCTAGAGAGGCTATACTCTATTTCAACTAAGGCTAGAAAGCTCCAATTGAAAAATGAACTCAATAACATGAGGAAGACACCTAGCAGCAATATCAATGAGTACATTCTCAAGATCAAGGACGTGATTGATGCTAGTTGTGTATGTATTGAATGGACTTAGGGATGAGGAGAAGTGGAAGGCTTTCACCACTTCCATATAGGTCACATACAATCTTCTTGACTTTGATCAATTAGTGTCCTTGATCGTCATTAAAGAGAGGAAAATCTGAGGCCTAAAGGCTAAGGTCAATGAAGCCTAAGCATTTTACGCAGGTAAAGAAAGAGGTAAGAGGAAGGCAGAGAAGTGGATCAAATGGAGACTCTGATCAAGTGCAAGGGAGCAAGCCATCTTTATCAAGAGGAAGATTCAAGTACAGAGGAAGAGGAGGAAGATACAATCAAGATCGAGACAATAACAACTCAAATGATGCTACATATGTGGCAAGTATGGCCAATATGCAAGGGATTGTTATTAGAGAGACAAGGGAAACTCATCATACAAAGGAAAGGATAATTATGCTTCTACTTCAAATGAGAATGAATCATGTTTTTCTTGATGTAGATGAGTCATTATAAGACACAAGGATCAAACATATTGATAGTGGATGCAGTAATCACATGATTTGTAATAAGGAATTCTTCTAAAATATGCAAGTATCATCAATACAAGGGCATGTGGAGATAGGTAATGATACCTCCCATTACACATATAGGTGATGTTATGTTGGATGGTTCTCACAAGGCTAAGTGCTTGAGAGATGGTCTTCATTTTTCTACCATTACAAAAGAATATTGTTTCTATGGTCCAATGATTGAAAGACGATTGTAGGTAAAATTCAATGAAATAGGATTCTTTGTGGAAAACCTTGAAGAGGGGTACAAACTAAAGGCCAAAGGCAAGGAAAGAAGACTATTCACATTGGATGTGAAGTCAACCTTCAACCACACAACCTACTTCACATATGAAAGCAAGAAGGTAGTAGAATTATAAGAGGTATGGTCATATAAATACTCAAATGCTGAAGGACATGGAGAATAAGATTTTAATGCTTAGATCATCATATCTTCAAATTCAATATCTCAAGAATTTGTGTGAAGCTTGCAAATTTGGTAAGAAAATCAAGTTACCATTTAAGAAGAGTAACTATGAGAGTTATTACCCACTTGATTTGGTTTATACATATGTTTGGGGACCAAAAAGCAGAACTCAAATGGAGATAATAGATACTTTGTAACTTTCATCGATGACTATAGAAGGATGACTTGTATTCATTGCATAAAGCATAAATCAAATGTGTTTTATTACTTCAAGAAGTTCGAAGCTATTGTAGAGAAGCAATGTGATAGATACATCAAAATTCTAAGGTCAAATGGAGGTGGATAAAACTTCTCTCATGAGTTCTCTAATTCTTGGATTCAGATGGTATTAAGAGACAAATCACATGTAGGTACACATATAAAAAGAATGTAGAAAAAGAAGGAATAGGTACATTGTTGAATAAGCTAGGGTTATGATGAAAGATATGGGAATGCGAAATTACTATTTGGCTAATGTAGTAACCATTGTCATATACATGATGAATAGAGCACCCACATTAGGTGTAATGCTTCAACACCATATGAAGCTTGTTAAAGTAGGAAACTAGTTGTATCACATTTGAGAATGTTTGATTGTACTTGCTATGTTTTGTTACCAAGTAAACTAAGAAGAAAATGTGATGTTATAGAAAGATATGTACTCATAGAATATTTAGGTGAAGAAAAGGGGTATAAATGTTAGAGCCCCACAACCAGAGTTAAAGGTATTAAGGAATGTCATACTTGATGAGGTTTAACCTTGGTATTCTAAAAATGTACCCATGCAAGCAAATGAAGATGATGAAGGAAGGACTACGAGAGGAAATGAAGAACCAAAATGCATAGTTCTTAGTGGACCAAAGAAATCAAGGAGACACTCATCATGGAGTGAAGATAGTCCTACATCAAGTTAACTAAGTGATGCAAGAAACAAAAGCATGGTCAAGATCACAGAGATCGACCAAGATGAAGACATGTGGATAGAACACAAAACTTACCATCATGAAAAGCAAGAAACCAAGGTTGGATTGGAACACATTCATAATGCATATGGAATGTACAAAATGTATGTTCCAATACGCATTCAAAATGTATTCAAATAAAAAACAAATATTTTAATTGTTGTGATCCACATAATAATTATCTAGATAGTTTAGACGCCTCCATAATGTTCTTTAAATTTTAAGTATTAATGACATGCTCTATCTTAGTATTAGATGAATTCAATCTTGCGCAAACATAAATTGTTATAGGTAATTCATTATTTACTCAATAAGATTTTGGTAAGACCAACATTGTTTTGCACCAAAGGTCTTTGATACACAAATTATGTTTAGAACCCCATTTCCCTTAGCATATATATTTTCTATTGTGTGTTAGGTCTTCAAATCACTACATCTTTGCACTTGCACCTATCATTCCTTCTACTTGATCATTGCACATTGAAGTGTGCATATATATATATATATATATATATATATATATATATATATATATATATATATATATATATATGTGTGTGTGTGTGTGTTTGTGTGTGTGTGTTTGTGTGTGTGTATATATATATGTATATGAATATATTATATATTATCGTACAAAAGAGAAGATGAAGCATTTGTCTACTTATGTCTATATGTAGATGGCTTAATCATCAAATGCGATCATGAAGAAGGTATCAATGACATCAAGGAAAGGCTCAATTATTTCAAGATCTCGGGCCTTGGAGATCTAGGATACTTTCTAGGTATTTAAGACATATACAAAGACAATGGTATCTCGCTCATGCAAAGGAAATACATCTTGGATGTACTAATGACGTATGGACTTACAGGTTGCAAATCATTGAGCAATCCAATGGAGTTCAATTTGAAATTGACTTTAATTGAAGGTAATGAAGCTTAAAATGCTTTCTTTTGAAGGCGTATAGTGGTATATTTGAACCATGCCACTATAACTAGGTCGGACCTAGCATATACAATTGGTTTTTCATGCACACACCTAGAGTCCCTCACTCATTTGGATCTAATAGAGTGCTTGGATATCCCAAAGGATCTTTGATGAAGATCTTTCTATCCTTTTAAAGATGTTTTACATGCGAAAGCATATACAAATGATGCTTGAGCTTGATTGAAAGAAGATAGAAGAAGTACAAGTGGATATGCAATGATGTTAGGCAAGAAGGTCATCTCATGGATTGCAAAGAAGCAACCAAGAGTTGCCTTATCCTCAACAAAAGTTATTATGGAATTTGGATGAAGAGTTATGGTTGAAGCTAGAGGGGGATTGTTGAAAATGAAGCTCGAATCTTAGGAGCATTTCAAGTGTGAACCTCATCTTTTCTTGACTATTGGAGCATCATGAAGCAAGAATTCAAGCATGAGAACTCATATAGTAAATTTGAATTTGAATCCTCCTCACATCTCATAATCAATCACCTATCACACTAAGGTGTAATGAATCCCACTTTTTAGGAAAAAAGCATGCTACCTTCTTGGGAACCTTTCCAAGTTTTTATATACACATCAAGTACTTTGAATTGAAAAGATCTAGCAAGGTTTATGACTTTAGGGTTTTGAATAAGTTAGTAGACCCCTTGCTAAGCAAGCTCATTGCTTTCTTGAGTAATTTCTTCTCATTTTAGGTAGCCATAGATCACTCTCTGTTTTCACACCCAAGGAGTTAGATAGCTCTGAGTGTAGATCCTCAAAAGTTATCCACTAGTTTTAATCTTTGGATTTTTAGAGAGTTAATATATTCTATAAATTTTCCTTAAAGATCTAGTCTTAACTCGGTGTACTTTGAGAGAAAATATGTCTCGAGTGAACAAGGGACTCTATGTGTGTCTAGTGAAGGTAGTGAGTAGTCTATCTTGGAGGCATTGGTTCTCCATGTATAAGTAAGAATTTTGAGTGGGATGATTTGCATTATTAAAGACTTATATTCTTGTTTGAGTGACCAAAAGCTCTCAATTCATTTTGAAGGAACTCTTAGAAACATCGAATTGAGTGAACATATGTGTCTATGAGTACATATGTGAGGCCATTCATGCTTCAAGTTGCATCAGGAAATTAATTATTCTCCCATCGGTCTCCTTCTCCATAATATATGTGAACATTTTATACATCTAAGAAAACTGATCTTATTTTAGATTTTTCCTCTATGTGAATGATAGCTTTTCCCATCCCTTGTTTGATGATCTCTATTAGAATTTATTTATTTTAAGAACTTTGGTATACACCAAAAAGATGGTACAAAAATTTTCAAGATGATGATACAATTTAGATATTTTAGATGAAAATGATATTTTCTCTTCTAATATTTTGTGTAGTTGATGTATTGATACTATTCAAATCATGATAATTTGAAACTATCATTGGAAGTATAGGGAATTAATTCAAAGCATTCATGCATCCTTGGAAACATGAAATCTTATGGTTGTGCATGTGCATACATGTTTTCATTGCATGCATTCTTAAATGGAAAAGTACATGATCATGTGCATGTTTACATAAAGGTAGATCTACATATGTGCCTTCCACTTAGTTAATAATAATATGTCTGGCATTTTTTACATCATTGTTCTTTGTTAGTAGATAATAGAATTATTTGACATGAGTCTTCTCAATTCTACATTTGTTTAGAGAAAACATATTTATGTATATGAAATAATAAATACAAACATTAGACCAACAATTGATCTATAATTCTCACCTATTAGTAAGTTTCATCAAATCATCTATCCATGCCAAACACTCACATTAAATTTACCAAAAAGGGATGAAAGATCCTACTAGCAAGAAAATCATTTAGATGAGATTGAGATTGTTTGACTTTTGTAGTTCAAAGGGTGTGTCTTGTATCTAAGATATCAAGTCAAGGATGCAATCAAAGATATTACATCATGGCTCATGTAAAGAAGCATGATATAAGATATAGAAGTGTGAATGGTATGTTCTTGGAGGATTTCATTGAGATTAAGATACTCATGCTAGTAATATGAAGTCAATACTCCACTCATAGGCCATTCAAGAAGCCATATTTGTTTATGGATGAGGTGATATAATTCCACACTTGTTTCAACCTTCTAAATATTGTATGAACATTTTTAATTTTCTAAGAAATTTTGTCAAAGTGGTCCTATTGATGAAATATCACGAAGTAATCAAACAAATAAAGAAGTGGGGTTCCATTATTCCATGGAGGCTTGAAACTTGTAAATCATGGGACATATACAATGCGTTCTAGCATTTCTATATTTTTCAAAGGTTAAAATAATCTCCAAATAGATCTCTTGGTTGTCCAAAAACGTAAAAGGTTTGTGGAGTACATACATTTTTTTTTTCTTTTTATAAATTGACTTCAAATATAAATAAATGCTTTAAGGTGGAAAAACAATATTGTGCTGAGTGTTTCAAGCACGAAAATGAGCTTCATTTTATTTATTGAAAATCAAGCTCCAACTTGGAGGTCCAATTAGATAAATTTGAGAGAAAATAAAGAATCAAATGAATGCAAAGCAACATGATTCCTAGACTCCCCACCTTCCAAATCAAATTTGAACTACCCAACCAATGTCCTTTCGCTTTTTGGTGAAAGATTTTGTATAGCTACCTCCCAAACTTGGAGGTACATTTTCATGAGAATAAAAGTCAAGCATTGAGTCAAGAATTATGTTTTCCCAGAGATATTCCTCCTTTGTAATAAATGAGGAGAAAAAGCCCCTTGCCTAAGCAATCGTGTGAGTACATTGCCTGTTTATGAGTTAAAATTGTTGGTTTTTCTCTTTTATATAGCTATTCATTGAACATTGATTTGTTAGCTAGTATAATCCTATTACGTTGGCTAAGATCTTGGGTTCCTTCTCTAAGTGACTTTTGAGTAATAGCTAGTACAGTGAATGTATGTCGATGTCAGTCAATGCACATTGATCAAGCTAGATAGCCTTTCTTTGAGGCAAGGGTTTGTCAAGTCTATAGCCACATTTTTAGTGAGATAAAGTTTTTTAAATGATTAATGTAAAAGAAATGCTATCTATTTCTCTATAACTTTTGAGTAGGTTTTAAATAAGCAAATTTTGTATTACTTGCACACCCTCTAGAGGCCACAATTCTTATAGCAAGATAGGGATTTTTTAGTCTCATCCAATTGTAGTATTAGAGCATTTTGATCGGTTAAAGGAACTTGAGGAGTCACCTAAAGTTATAAATGAAGAATTAATAGTTGGATGAACAAGGTAATGATTTTGGAATCGATATACAAATAGAGAATGAAGGGATTTGAAGTACACCTAGAGTAAGAAAAATGAGCTAGAAGGTTTATTTCTTTTGAAGGTTAAGAAATAAAATCAAAGTGGGTAAATTATTTTGGTAGATAGACTAGGTTATGCTTCTTATAGGAAAAGCATGTTATCTATAGACTATATGAATAACGTAGTTTAAAATAACGGGTTATAGAGGTATGAATATCCTTTCAAAAATGCAACAAATCCATGCAAGAAGTGATTGATGCATTAGACAAAAACTACATGAATTTTGGTTTCAAGAAATGAACGAAATAGTTTTATTCGATGTAGATGGCCTACAAGGTTAAGGGACATGTGGATGAGACGATAGCAAAACAAAAGGCAAGGTTATTGGTACAAGGGTTCCCTCAAACACATGGGATTATTACGAGAAATAATATTATCCTTGTAGCAAAGATGAAAACAATCAGGAATATTATTTCCCTAGCAATAAGAAAAGGTTCTTTGGATTGTTATAATTTGAAGTACTTAGATATTGAGGCTCATACCATTATACTAGGGCCTATTATCTCTTATATTTTTGGAATTTTATCACAAGGCATGCACGGACCATGGGTGCCAAATCTAAGATAACTAAGAAGAATGTTAAAATACTAAACCGCCACAATTTATGAATGATTATATTATTGTTGTGAAGAAAAATCTAAAGCGAAAGTATTATTTGATGTATATTGTGGAGAATAAAAGGAATACATAAGAAGCACAAGCACTTACATGTGAGTGCTTGGAGTAAAGTTGGTATTCTGATGTCCGTGAACAAAAGCTCAATTTAGATCACATTACATGTGATCAAGTGTGTTTTTTGGATCTCTTATTGGATCTACATTTATAGGTTGAAATATTCCCAATCATTTGTAAAAACCTAAGTAGTGTAGGCCTTACACCAAACCCCATCTTTCATGAAGAAACCAAACACATAGAAGTACATGTAGAGAAAATGTGATACCAAAAGAGTTCCAAATACAAATTGTAGCTACAAAAGATCAATTATTTGACACGCTAACAAATTTTTTGGATAGATCCAAGCTATTGAAGTTTACAATAGAACTTGGAAAGACGAGAAACTCTAAATCTTGAGGGAGAGTGTTGAAAATATCCAATTTGGAAGTGAGATCATATCAAGCATTGGGAAAAGAAACAATCAATTAAAGCCCAAGAAAAACCTGTATCACTCTCCATTTCTCAATCACCTCCTCAATTAGTCGATACATTTTTTTTCGGAAGAAGGAAATTCAAGTAAAATTTCAATCAAGATTGTTCCCCACATTCTTGTTGTTTTCCACAGTGGATCTTTAAAACTACTCAATAAGAAATGAAAACACCTTGCTTAAGAAGCCCTCATACTTGCTTCTTAAGTTTAGGTTGCTTTATCTCACTACATAGTGGGCATTGAGTACACTATCTATGTGAGTTGAAACTATTGGTTATAAATTGATGCCTATTTATTAATATTGAACCACATACTTTGTTTAGCTAATACATTCGTTTTAGTTTCCTCAACTCTTAGGTTCATTCTCCAAGTAATTTTTGAATACCTTTTATTAGAATGAATGTATTTCATTCTTTGATGTAGACAATGATCAAGCTAGAAAGTCTATCTTGAATGGATTGCTTCTCAAACTCTATAATATCACTTTTTATACAAGTTAAAACTCCACTTTGTGCATGAGAAATCTCATTTCCACTCTATTTATCATTTTTGGTTAAATTTGAAAGTGAACATTTGTTATGGTACTTAGAAACCTTATGGAGACCAAACTTCTTCTAGTTCAATAGGAAGATTCTCAATCTTTCCCAACATTATCAAGACTCCATTAAAGGTTCATCAACATCTAATGAATAATTACTTTCATAAGAATCCCTACTTTATTTCCTCTCATGGAACTTGAATTACATGTTAGCACTTTCTTCTTACCTCTTCACTATTTCTATTTGCATAATACTTTGAAGTCATTTCTAAATAAAAAAGTGGTAATAAATGTCTATTTAATTTTATTTTGGGCATGATAAATCTAACATGTGCATGAATTTTAGATTATGTTCTTGCAATATAATGTATTCTATTCTTACAACTTGATGTTAAGTTTTTCTTTTTACCAAATAGATGTAAAACTAAATTTCTAGTTTCCTTAGCATTAAATAGAGGAGAGGGCAATTTGGGATTGCATACTTGAAGATACATGGGATTATGTTTTTTATTATTAGAAGTCTTATTGAATACATAAGGCCATTATTGTTTCCATTTTCAAAAACGTAAGTTGAGAAAAAGTGTTAAGGTAGTTACAGAACTAGAAAACAAGAGTCAATGGTGGATCTTGAAATCTATTGCAAAATTTGCAACATAGTGTAATCATGCTTACATATATTTTGTGATCTAACAATTTGGGGTATATTTTCATTTTATATTATTCAAATTATTCACAAGGATTTGAAACTAAATATTATATTATGATGTAAATTTTACATCCATAGTTCTAAATAGTATCGGAGGGATATAAGAAATGATACAATATTCAAGTAAGGATTCATATCAAATGTGACCTCATCATGAAATTTCATCATAAACGCATGGTGATAGTTCACATAAACAACCTATCATTTTGAAGAAAAATAATGGTAAATTAATTAAATTGAACTCTGAATGAGAATGTCTTAACTAGACTCAAAGATATTGTGATAGAGCTCAAATCATAGCTTGAATGAGATTATATTATTCACTGCTCTATTGAAGCATTGTTACAAGATCATAATTTAGGCTATGAGTTGAATGTTTTGAAAACAAAAATTATACATTGAACATGTTTACTACCTCTTCTCATGAGATATATATTTTTATTGAGATATATGTATTCTTCTCATGATGATCATGGAGAAGATGATTATTCTGAATATGTTTTCCAAAGGAAATCAATTCTAATTCTAACCAATCAAAGCATTGATGTAATAAACCTAAAGTCATACTTCAAGATTATTGCAAATACTCTTAGATAAAATGAAACACCTTCACAAGAAATGGTTTAGACTTTAAGCTTAAATGACCTCAAAGAATTTGGTATGGAAAATAACATTAATTCTTCATGTTCCACCATTCTTATGTTTGATGATATCGAGTTTTATGTTCTTCTCTCTGTCATGGAAAATATGAATATTCTAGACCTATTATCCAATGGAAATAGAACTCTAATTCTCTACGTACATAGTGATTGAAGGCAAGCTTTTCAAGATATATTCCATAGGATTTTTTGGAGTTTAGCTGAATATTAAAATACACATTCAAGTGGAAAAGACATGTC
>CM035425.1:85118786-85308786 GCA_020310875.1 Ceratopteris richardii | reverse complement strand
AATGTTGTTGCAAATGTACAAGCCTACACATTTTTCTTAGCATGGAAGATTATATGTGGAAGCATTTGATGATTCATATCAACCATAGCTTGTAACTACTTGATCATCTATCATTGTAAAAGGTTTATACCTTGAGAGAATCTTGTAAGACCTTATATCTCGTGGAGTTAGAAGGAGTACGAGTTACGAATCAAATTTGATAGAATAACTTCTGAATCAATGGAGTAACTTTTTAATTGGAGCCAAGTTTGAATTCAAAATTCAAACTTAGAAGAACAACTTATAAAAAGGCTTGTAAAAAACGTGCGGCTATGTTGCCTCATTGAGAGCTCTCTTCTTGATCATTTGTAGGACTTGAGTAGCTTACACCATAGCTCACTTAGTCCATCACCATTGAGCATCATTACAATGCCAATGATCTTGTACAATCATGTTTTATAATACTTCTCTGTCTACTTCTCAAAACAATCAACTTTCTCTAGTCATATCTCAGTGAATATTGAAGCATTTTCTATAATCTGTCTTTTTGGAACCAGCTTGAAGTATAATTTATGTATCAAAATCTAAAGGCATTTGATCTAGGCATTCGGGAGAAATCATCGTTGAAGTGCTCAGTGGTCATCTACTAGTTAGTTCCTAAAAAGTTGAGGGTAAGCTTTGGATTGCTAAACTCATTTCTCAGAACATAGTTGATCATTTTAGATGATTACACTTGCAATCATTAGCTATCTAAGCTAATTGAATTTCCTCAAAAGGAATTTCATCAATTGTTACTGTACTATGAGCTCTGCGCAAAAGAACCAACAAGTGTATGGACTAAAATAGCAAGTTTTGTGACACTAGTTATTCATGAAGTAGTGTGTTTTGATTCAACTGTTTCAAGCATCAAATCCAAAGTACATAGGTACTTTGGTGTGATTTTCAAGCTAAAAGTGCCTACCATACAACTCTGAATTGTATTAGGGCATGTATAAAGTAGGTTTTAGAAGTACCACCTCACTTTTTTTAGGTATCCATCCATCTCTTCTAAGAGTGGTATCATAGCAAGTTGAAGTAAAATGGGATATGGTTCCCCTTTTCTCATTGATAAATTGGACAGGAATAACTATCCAATATGGTCCTTGAGGATGATGATCTATCGACAAGGAAGAAGTCTCTATGGATACATATTGGGAGATAAGGAGAAGCTCATATTAAGAAGCAAAGATAAACCTACAAGAGGGGAGCAAGAAAGACTCAACTCATGGTGTGCCAAAGATGCTTTAGCCAGGCCATATCTACTTAACTCTATTTTTGACTTCCTTCTTCCTCATATTAGGAATTGCAAAACTACCCAAGAGACTTGGGATAGTCTATCTTCATATTTTTCTTCCAATACAAGAGCTAGGAAAAATCAATTGTGGATGGAGTTTACTAGTCAAAAGAAGCAACCTAAGCAGAATGTTTCAGAGTTTGTGACTAAGGTGAAAGATGTAGCTCATCAATTGGCAAGCATAGGAGAAGAGATTGAAGAAGAGCAAATAATGAGACAGATAATCAATGGCATCAAGGCAGATGATAAGTGGGAATCTTTCACAATTGCTATGGATCTTTATATGGAGATGCAAATCCCTGATTTAACCACTCTCATGGGGCAACTCTTCACCCATGAAGCCAAGCTCAACAAAAATGGAGAACCATCAAGAGGTAATATTTCGTTTTCCCTCTATACAGGTAAAGGAAAGTCTAAGGATAAAGGAAACAGCAAGAAAGTTGAAGATGAAGGTGCTACTTCTCAAGCTAACTATGGAGGGAGAGGTAGGAATTCAAGAGGAAGGGGCAGAGGAGGTAAGCAAGGTAGGGGGAGATCTTTCAACTCTTCCCCATGCAATATATGTGGACTGTCTCATCACACAACAGATGAGTGCTATAGGAACTTTAAGAACCAGAGAGGAAGAGGATTTCAAAGAGGTGGCTACTCACAATCAAGAGGAAGATTCAACCATAATCAAGGATACAATCATGGCTACAACAACAATTACAACACCAATTATCAAGGAGGATACAAATCAAGAAAAGACTTCAACAACTATACAGAGGATCAAGAGGATTCTCTTCTCATTATGAACATGACTTCAAAACAAGGTAAGAATGATTAGAAACTCTTCTATATTGACTTAGGTTGTTCAAACCATATAGCAGGCAATGTAGCTCTCCTTTCTAATCTTGAAGAGCCCAAGGGAAAGCACCAAGTGCATACAGGTGATGATACCAAGCATTCAATTGTCAAGGTAGGAAATGTCAAAACTTCTGATGGGAATAGGAATCTGTTGAGCAGAGTTCCTTATGGGAATTAGTGGAAAAGGGTTTGCAAGTTAGGTTAGGTTCAATAAATTTGGAGCTTTTGTGGAGGACCCAAAACATGGATTCAGAAGAATTTCCAAGGGAGAGAAAATAGGTAGATTGTTTACATTTGAGCTTGAGGACACTAGAAACTTTGCACTTTATAATTATAAGGATCAAACCTTGTCTGAGTTAGAGATATGGCACAAAAGATTGGGCACATAGGTGAGATAACATTGAAGCAGATATGTAGAGATCAATGTGTACTTGGGATACCTAATGTATGTAAGCAACACGTGATCCATAAATATGGTGCATGTCAATTTGGTAAATCACACAAGTTACCCTTTACAAAGAAAGGCTATATGCATGAGGATTATTTGAAACTTTTCCACATAGATGTGTGGGGATCAAGCAAGGACCCTTCAATTTTAGACTCAACGTACTATGTGTCATTTATTGATAATTTCAGTAGGTGGACTATCTTGTATTTCATGAAACATAAGGATGAAGTGTTCAGTTGTCTCAAGAAGTATCTTTCACTTCTAGAAAATCAAACAAGAAAAAGCTTAAAGAGGATAAGGTCAGATTGAGGAGGTGAGAACTTCTCCAATGAGTTTGACGCATTTTTGCAGGACAGAGGTATGAAAAGGGAGATTACTACTAGATATAATCCTGAGCAAAGTGGAGTAGCAGAGAGGAAGAAAAGATTGATTGTGGAAGCAGCTAGATCAATGCTAAATGAAAAGAAGTTTCCTAATTACTTTGGGTAGAGAGTGTTTCTACTTCCACTTATCTTATTAATAGGTTATCTTCTAAGTTCGTTGATGGGATGACTCCCTATGAGGCATGGCATGGTAGGAGACCATCACTTGAACATTGCAGAATATTTGGTTGTGTTGCTTATGTGCATGTTCCATCTCAAATCAGAGGTAAGTTAGACCCTAAGGTAGAGAAATTCATCTTCATAGGGTATGATATAAATAAAAAAGGATACAGGTTTTATAATCCATCTAAAAAAGGTTTTATGGTCAAGATGAAGAGGTTGGAGGACATACCTGAGTCATCCAACCAAAGCTTTAAGGAGATCACAAAGAGAGAGTAAGAAGCCAATCACATATGGGTATGATACTTCATTAGTCACTAAGCATTCTATTTATCTTGCTAAGGATTCATCACTTGAAGAACCTTCTTCATATGAAGAAGCAAGTCCCAAAGCAGAATGGAAGGAGGCTATGGATGAAGAAATAGAGCACTCCATGAGAATGACACTTGGGAGTTAGTACCCAAGATAGCATCAATGAAGGTAATTGGTTCTAGGTGGATTTACAAAATCAAAAGGAACTCATATGGATTCCAACCATCAGAGTATTGGTAAGTGTAGCTACATCTAGAAATTGGAATATGTATCAAGTAGATGTGAAAAATGCTTTCTTAAATGGGTGTATTTCATAGGAGGTTTATATGGCTCAACCTCTTGGCTATGAAGATCCAAACAAGGTAAATCATGTGTGCAAATCGAAGAAAGCTCTTTATGGTTTGAAGCAGGCACCTATGGCATGGAACCATAGGTTAACAGCCTATCTTCATGACCAAGGATTCATGATGAGCAAGGAAGATTCTTCTCTGTTTGTCAAAAGGAGTAATTCAGAAATGATATATTTATGTGTATATGTGGATGAGTCTTAGAGGTAGTGATGCGAATTGGCATCAAACAAATAAAAAACCAGATGATGTAGGAGCTTAAGATCAGTGACCTAGGGTTTCTAAAATATTCCCTTGGACTTGAGTTAGTATACACTATCTCTGGAATCTACATCACACAAAGAAAATATGTGCAGGACATGTTGAAGAAGTTCCACTTTGAGAATGCAAAAGTAGCTAGCACTCCTATGGACGTAAATCAGAAATTAAGTGCTCATGAAGGTGATTTGCTTGAAGACATTGCAGGTGATCAAAGCATAGTTGGGAGTCTAAACCTATTGAAAATAGTGGTTATTAAGGAAATTTTTTTTCAATATAGGAACATGCAATAGATCTAATAATCCTCTATCGAAATTATTATAATAATAGAAGAGATAGTTCTAGCTCTTTTGGTTGTAAATCTTGAGTTGTCTTTCATGATGAATCGATGGATTTCTATAGATCCATCAAAGACTTATATTGTTCCTTATTGTCCATATGGTGAGAAATCCAACTATGTAACATAAACAGTTCATCAACACAAGCTTAGGCACATGTACATACCTCTTTCATAGAAACACAAGATTCAAGATCTTAGTTGTTTTTAGGTTGCAAGGTTGTGTTCTTTTAGTTCATTCTAAGATAAATGCACAACACAATAAATTATTTTAGATATATTGACTTTTTCTTTGATATCTATGGATTTTTTCTTGTCTTTGAGTTGCCTAATATAGAAAACATATTTGGAACCTCTTTAATATTGACACAAATAACAAATAAACATGATGAGTCATCACTTTTGGAGAACGTCAATGTATGTACCACATCTAGAAAATAAAAGCAAGAAAACGTGGATGCAAATTATAGGTTTTCCTCTAGTTTAGTTATAAGTTAATCATCTTATTAATTTATTGTTCAAAAGTATTACAATTTTATTTTCATATTTCTTTTTTAGATTGTATTTCAATTAGTTTTCAAGTAGAATATTTTATAATGTCAATTTGATCTTCTTTTAGTAATTGATAAAATATCAAGCCTATTTATTCTTTTGAATTCTTGGATTGAAAAGTCATTAGTTTAGATCTTATATCTAATCTTAGGAAATTTTGACATGAGTAGCAATGACAGTTCATTTCCAAAGCTACGCATGATGAATATAAATATTTGGCACTTCTTATTTGGGAAAAATTAGCACTTTTCATTTCTTATTTATTTGAGTTTCATTGATTATCTTCATTTTTTCAAGTGGTAATGATAATTTTTATTTATTATTAAGTCTACATTCCAATTTATTGCAATATTTTCTTTTTTAATATCCCCTTTTCTTATGCTTTCTATGTTCTACGTTTCTTATTCTTTTAAATGACATGTAATTTTTCATTTTTGTTTTATCTTCTTCACCGATATTTCATTTTATTTCTCAAAGTTTAAAGTCTAGATAAATTCAAAGTTTCAAAGTTATACATTTTTTATTACTTGTATGCAATGTGCAACCATTACTTTTGATTATCAATGTTAATGTTTAACGTATACTCTTAAAATTATGCATTTTTAGGTGGTTTGTAAGCTATGGTAGGGCAAAAAGAACCATGGTCATTGAAAATGTAGTTTATGGCTCAAATAGCTCAAGTTGAAATAAATAAAACTTGATTGATAGTAAACTAAAAAGTTATTAATGAAATAAAAACTACTCTTACATCTCATGCATTCTAAAGTGATCAAACAACAAATAAAATAAAAAATGAATGTGTAAAGCAACATGCATGGGAGCTTCAACAAAAAATTTTTACAATGCATTTCTATCATATGTACATGACATAATACATACATAAATATTAAATCAATGGATCATACATTATAGTCAAATGAAACACGTGATTATAGTTTACAATTGCACAATGAATATTTTCATATCAATAAGTGTGTACTATTTGGAAGGAGCCCTTTTCTATCAATGTTTTACAAGGTATGAATGATGTTGTACATTTGGATAGGTGCCATATTGGTAACATTTGAATTTTATAGTGTTTCCCATTATATATAATCATGAAAGCTTACATCATATGGATCATTATTAGTGGAAAGGACATGTCTAGATAGGTACCATATTGATACAATATGCATTTTATAATGTTTTGCATTATATATATTCATAAAAGCTTTCATGATATAGATCATGATTAGTGGAAAGGACATGTTGAAAATGTGCCCAATCATAAGATTTTGATTGTCTCTTTGAGGTGTGGCCAATGCTTGATAAAGCATAGAAAATAGTTCCATCTCTTTTGTTGGGATAATAGGGGCACCCAAAATCTTTTCTATTTCAATACTATCAATAGTGACTATTTTTGGCAGTAGTCAAGGAACTGAAGGACTCACAAGGCAAGGAAGCCTACGAAGGGAGTCAGAGCGAAGAGAAAGCACAAGCAGACACAGTAGTCAAAGAAGATCTGGCAAGCAGGCCATTTAAATTTTTCATGCATCAAAGAGTTGGGCACACAAGAAGAGGAGCAAGTAGGGAGCTCCAGGAAATGTATGTCAAAAAGTTAGAAGAAATCCCTACAAAAATAGTGATTTTTATCACTAAAAAGCATTGTAAATACCATCTCATATTTTTGTAGATCCATTTTTTGCAAGCCAAGGAGTCCTTGAGCTTCAGGAGCTTTAGAAGTACCTACCTATCAGTTTTCACATTTTTTAGACTCCGTTTAAACCTCCAAATAGGGCAGAGAACCTAATTTTTAACTACGTCGGACACTAGGTCTGGATAAGGCCAAAACCTAGTCAAAAACTATAAATAGAGCTAGAGAGCTCATTTTTGAGGCTATCTTGTAATAGATTTGAACTGGTATAAGCTTTTTGAAAGTAATATAAAAGAAATCCATTGTCTTTCTCTGTCTTGCCGTGTGTGCGCGTGTGTGTATGTGTGTGCATGTTGGTGTGCTTCTCACTCACGCATTTGTGCCTTCACTTGCTCGAGGTCATCATACCATCCTCACGTCTTCCCGGATTGACATTAAAGGAGGTGCTACTCATCACTGAGCTACACCAAATTTTGGCGCCGTTGTCGGGGATCGAGCTTTGAGGACGAGCATGTGATGGTAAGACGTAGAGCTGAAGCGTTGGAGTCATAGGTATTTTCTTCACTTTTATCTATTTTCTTTTGTTTTTCTCATCACCATCATCATCCTCACCATCTCCCACATCCATCTCCATCATCGCGAAAAATTTCAGTCTTTGGTCATATCACCCCACCCATACCATTTCCCTCATTTCACTTCTGAGTGAGAGTGAGAGAGCGTTTGTGTGCTTGTGATTTTCTGTGTTTTTTGAGATCTTCTACAAGAATCAACCTCCCCAGCAGCTTCCCCAGCTCCAGTAGGTAAAAAATTTTGACTATGTAGGTCTCGAGGCGTTGACCTCTGTCAATCACGATCGACAAAAAAATTGACCTTCTTGCAAAACTAAGTGCATAAATGTGATGTATAGGCCTAGAGCTTCATGAATATGTGTTTGAAATTTTGAAATTCCTCAGTTTTCTGTCAATCGCGCTCGACTTGTCAATCGTGATCGACAAACCATGACGGACACTTTCCAACCGACCTGTCAATCGCGACCGACAGAGTCAACGACCGACTGACCACGACCGACAAAACCTACGCGTGACACGTGTCAATCGCGGTCGAGCCATCAATCGCGATCGACCCATCAATCACGACTCACAGCTTCGACGGACCTGTCAATCGCGATCGACCTAGTCAACGACTGCTTGACCATGACCAACTGAACACTCGCGACGGACTTGTCAATCACGATCGACACATCAATCGCGATTGACAGAGTCAACGACTCTTTGACCACGATCGACTGAAAATCCACGCCACGTGTAAATCGCGATTGACCTATCAATCCCGACTGACAGCCACGACGGACCAGTCAATCGCGACCAACACGTCGATCGCGACTGACATATCAATTGCGATTGGCAGAGCTTTTGATCGCGATTGACGGGCGAATTCGGCCAAATTTCTTAGGGCAAAAATAGTGGTCTAATTTTTGGCAAATTGTAGGGAGCATTTAATGGGTTAATAGAGCATTGTGAGACCTATACCCACAACAATTTTGAGAATTCTGTCTGCCTGTTAACCTGTTTTAAATCTTGTTTTAGCCCCAAAACCCTGAATTGGCAAAAATTTCTCATACAAAATCCGATTGCTATGATTTCTGTTTTGTTCGGAAGCTTGTGGGAGTACAACCAAAACTTCCACTGGTTACTGTAAAACTAACATCATGATTATTAGATAGGGTAATTTGAAGTTGATCATATCCCGGGGTAGGAAAAACTGAGGGTTTGTTGGGATTGTTTTCCATAAAGGCAAAAGGCAATTTGATTAGTGAATTACATGCATGAAAGTGATCTGTCTATCAATCCAATTTAAGTCTTGAGCTAACTTTGGGACTTTTTCAGGTCTTTTGAGAGCATCGAAGGGTACTCGAAGCAAGAGTAAGTGCAAGCTTGGGAACACGCTTCCTTGGCACACAAGGGCAACCAAGGGAAGAAACTCAAGGTTGGAAATTCTCAACACCCTGTGTCAATCCCTAGCATAGGCTAAGTACGGATAGAGGTTTTGATTAATTAGGGATACGATAAGAACGACCAAGTCCAAGAACTCTAATCACTCAACTGCAAGTGTTAGGAGATTACAATTGTGAAACAACCTAAGGGAAGGGAATTTAAATCGAGCGACCACACTCAAAGTATGATAAAACTTAAGTGTTCCTTGCGACGAAGATTAATTGGACAGGAAGTGACACCCTAAGGGCAATTAAAAAAGAACAAGTGACTAATACAAAAGAACTCAGCAACGCAAAGTGTACTTGGGAAAATTTGGGATTATTCAATTTGGCTTATGAACCTTAGATCAGGACAACACCTAGGAAGAGATAAACAAAGTCTTAGATCTTCAGAGGCTAGTGTCAATCATACTGCTAGGTCTTGGGCCCAGCAGTTGAGCCATCATTTGTACTACCCTAGCTCTGAGATTAGCGAGTCAGAGATGTCCCACGGTATGGAGAGACCTACAGGAAGTTCAGGAGTGCCATATTTACATAGGGTAGAAGGCCCGTACAAGATGCAACTCGAATACCTTAGGACCAACCGATTAGGTGCTAGCATCCATGAGGACGGCCTAGGAAGATCTGTGGTCCAGATTAAAAACCCTGACCAATCCATTGGACTAGAGCACCCAGCTGTCAAGTTTGAAAACAGAGCATACTTGGACAAAGAAGGAACCATATATGTAGTCGCCAGTCATCCAGATAGGAGAGACGAATTCGGAAACGTGATTCCGGAAACGGATTTGGGTGACCTGGAGTAAGGAAACATGGGTGTAGAACCTAGAACCCCCCGAGGTAAATCTGTTCTCACTAGGATTATCACACCAGAGTGGATTCCCCAAGACAATAAGAGCACAGATCTACTCCTGAACTGAGAGACTGATGAAGCCTTTTGGAGGTATAGATCTGATCAGCCAAATGAGGTAGCAACAATCATGATATATGAGCTCAAAGATCCTGATAGCCCAGGCAGAGTGACCTACTTAGATCACGCTTCAGAGAGGGTCTTTGTGGTTACAGAAAATGATAGGCATGCTTACACTTGGAAAGCTGAATTTATTTTCCCCCAACCAAGATCGAATGTGTCCTTTGGTCACCCCGGAGCGTGAACATCCCAAGCTCATGGAGCTCAAAGAGACAGACATAGAGATAGATCGGAGGTAAGCTTTGCCTTCCCAATGGGAAGAGAAAGAACGAGAACGAAAACAAATAGAGTGGAACTCGAGGGACTTAGAGCCCCAAGGAACCAAAGGAATGCGGATGAATTCCCTCTACCAAGACCTAGAGAGCACATGAGGATTTTGAGGCCGACTCAGCTAGTTAAGTTCATGAAGAACTACTTTGATGGCACAGGAGACCCATATGATCATGTGGTCGAGTTTAGGCAGGTCTTAAGAGCTGAGCAAGTTGAGGACCTATTCACGTAGTATAATGCCTTTGGTCTAACCCTTAAGAACACAGCCCTTACGTGGTTTCAACCATTGAATGAGAGACAGTTCAGGAGCATAGACAAACTCTTAGAGGCTTTTATTACTGAATTCAGAGTCTAAGAGTTGGACAAGGCATAATACTTCCTCACTCATACACAGCTTCAAGCAGACCCCTCAAGAGATAGTGAGACTTGCAGGAAAAAGGTTTAGGCAATATCTTGAGAGATGCCCTCCTCTTGACTACCCACACCAGCCAAACAAGTGGCCTTATTCTTGGATGGATTGCTAAGTACAAAGTTGCGATCTTATGTGTACTTGAAGGACCCTACGACCATAGAAGAGTGTGTACGCATGTGCATTGACATTGAGGATAACCTAGGGGAGGAACTAGAGCTTTCAAAAATCTACAAAGATTCCGATAGTGCTTCTAGCCTCTCTTCCTCTCAATCCACATCAATTGAGGAACTCGCGGAGAAAGTAGCTCAAAAACTAGGTGTCACTAGCAAACAAATCCCAAGGGTTTCCCCAGTAAAGAGGTGCTATACTTGCGGTGGTGACCATATGGCGAACGTATGTCCCATCATGGCTCAACCCCAAGTGAATTCTAGCAGCCAATATTGCACCATAGAAATGTGATACACAAATCACACAGCACAAGACTGCCCATACAATAAGCAAGCAGTTAGGCAAACCTACCCTCAACCCTATCCACAACAGGGAAGATATGAGAACCAGTACCCTCCGCAACAATATGGTAGACCACAGCAATCCTATCAACAATCCTACCAAAACCAACAAAGGCCTCAACCTGTGTTGGCTCAACAACCTCCAACCCCAACTAATGTGATTCCTGTAAAGTATGCAGCTGCCGAGGAAAATTTGAATAGAACCATAGTCCCAGTGACTCCGTTGCTTTCAAAAAGTGACCCGAGTGATCATAGTTTTGATTCCACTCACATAGATAGTCCACAGGCTTACTATATGGAGTCTCCTGAACATGGTGAATCCTACTATAGTGAAGAACCGAGTGAACCTAGTTTGGAGCCAGAGTATGCAAATCTCATGTACACAAATCCCAACACTAGACCTCACTCTAGGCAAGTAAGACCCCAATTCCCTAGGGGACCATGCTATAGATGTCAAGGAGATCACCTCATTCGTGATTGCCCAATGCCTGCATCTACACAACCAGAGTCAGTAACAATATATGGCTTTTGTCAAGATTGCGGAAAGGAGCATCTCTTGCGAGATTGCCCAAAGAATCTCAATAATATGCGAAAAATAACTCCAATTAACGTTATTGGCTTAGTTGTAGACTCAACAGGAAGTGTCACTTCCACTGCACCAGTGCAAGTGGTCACTAGAGCCCACGCTTTGCAACAGAACCTAGGAATAGGTCAAGAGAAGAGTGTAGAGGTTAGTGAAACCGAGAGCATAGCCAAGAAACGATCGAGAGCCTCGAGGGATAGCCGAGAGAGAATGAAAAGACAATGGTCTAAAAAGATGAGCGACTTAGAAGAAAGCATAAGAGAAACCAAAGCCAAAATTGTTGAACTCACCTCTCAAACAAACTCTCACACACCACCACCACCCTCATTTCCATCACCATCTAACCCACCATTTTTCCACCTACCTCAGACCATCCCACCACCCCCTAGAGTAGGATCAGTATTAGCTGACCCCACTCCTGAAGACATAGATATGATGCTTAAGGCATATCGGGCCAGAATCCAAGAAGGGCCAAATGTGACGGATCATGACAAGTGCTATCCTAGAGCTCAACTAGAGATAGAAAGAACCAAGTTGTGCGCGAAAATGGTCGCGTTGGCTCAGACCATGTTTGAAGCCAGTTGCCTCTTCAACTACTTTGGCTCAGCTAAGACACAATTGCACTTGGATGGACTACTAGAGAAGTTAGAGAGCATAATTGCAAGATCTTCCAAGGAAGAAAAAAATCAAGGAAGAGATTAGGCAAGTAAAAGAATAAGCCTTTCCCAACAGGAAGCTTTTGTGCTTAATTCCACCGAACCAGACACCTCCTCTTCTATGAATAGGTACACACCAGAATTCCTACGAGAGATTCAAGAAAACGAATGGGCTAATGAAAGTGAAGTCCCTCCTCCCATTGAACTTGTGGATGATACGCATGATCAATTCTCACAAGATATTCCTTCCATTTATGGAGAGCAGGAGAGTGCACAAAGTCAAGAGAGGTTAGACTTCGACTCTAACTCCCTCCAGGAATTACCCCACTTCACAGGCCATGGGAAGCCAAGTCTACTTGTATGAGAGCACCCACGGTCATGGTAAGGAACGAAGACTCAGTCATACCTAGGAATACGGAGGTAGTGAAGAACACTAAAGTGCAGTGCAACCTCACTTTAGAAGAGCTACTCAAAGTTAGGCCAGAATTATGGAAACATGTAGCTAATCAAGTGCCAGAAGTAGTGAAACCCCGTTCCTAGGTAGGTTCTCATAGAACAGTACCAGAAATTCCTCTAGACAAGATAGGAGATATGAGTGAAGGTGAAGAAGGAAACACCTATCTTGCCATCACCCATCCGGGGTACACAACCAAGGCAATTCTAGACTCAGGCGCACGAGTTGCTATTGCCACCACTTCCCTATGGAAGGGTTGGGACAAGCCAGCACTCAGGCCCACGAGGATGAAATTGCAGATGGCTGATGGCCACATAGAAAGACCCTTAGGCTTGTTGGAAGGAATAACTCTCATTACATGCGGTGTTGAGTTTGAGCATACTTTCGCCATATGTGATTTCAGCAAGAACCATGCCTATGAGATGATTTTCGAAAGACCATTTATGCAACAGTTGCAAGTGGTCCAGGATTGGGGAATCAATTCCTTGTATTTGCAACACTTAGGTGTTACGACCAAAGTCAATCTCAAGGATTACTCTCATAGAGATGTACCGCCTATTCAATGGAATCCCATCCATAGAGCCAAGGATGACACATAGTCCGTGCACTCCATAGGATCAGGATCCTCATGGATGCATGAAGACACTCACTTATGGATGTGTAAAGTGGCAGTGGAAGAAGAGAAGAGAGAAAAGGCGAGAGAGATAGGTGCGAAGGAAACCCATAGATCAATTCAAGACCCAGCCTATGCACTGGTAGTATTTCATGACGAAGAATTTGAGACTCACGGCTTGGCAGAAATCTTAGCAACAATGGACGTAGCCATCAATGAGGAACAATGGACACCACACTGTGACAAGGATGGCTATGATATTTCATTTTTCTCAATAGAGCCAATCATGGGAGATGCAACTTTAGAAGAGTGCGAACCTAGCCCTGATACATTTGAGGATGCAAGTGACTCCGATCTAGAGTCAATCATTATGGACCCACCTTCTGCATCAGATGAAGAATACTTCTATGAAGTGGAATTTCAACCCCAGAGACATGGAGAGCATACAAATGATGTAAGGTTAGCCACACAAGTGATCCCTAAGGATGAAGGAAAGAAAAGAAAGAAGAGAGAAGTCATACCAGAAGAGGAAGAATCCTTGTTTGAGGTCCTTGGTAATTTCAAAACGTACGAAATATATGATAGGAGAGTTATGGTGAGAATGCCTAAACGCGAAGCACAATTAGAAGAGGCCTATGATAACAAAGAAACCACCAAGAAAATAGTGGTAGTCATGGAAGAAGGAGAAGAGAGGTGCACTTACATAGGACATGACCTGACGGAAGAAGAAGAGTGCAAATTGATAGCCTTGCTATGAGATTACAGAGATGTATTCGCTTGGAGTTACAAGGACTTGAAGGGTGTTGACCCAGACATATACTCACACACAATTCCCATGATCTCAGACGCGAAACCCTCTAAGCAAAAGCCATACACATATAATGATAATTATGCTCCTAAGATCAAAGAGGAGATAGATAGATTGGTAGAAGCTTGATTCATCTATGAAATTGAGCACATTGAGTGGGTATCCCCCATTGTAGTGGTGCCCAAGAAGAATGGAAAGCTACGAGTATGCATTAACTTGAAAAAGGTCAATGAAGCCACTATCTTTTGTGCCATAGCTCCAAAAGATCAACATAAGACATCTTTTGCCACAGAGTGGGGCATATTTGCTTTTCGGGTAATGCCATTCGGGCTTACCAATGCTCCTGCAACCTTCCAAAGGCTGATGTGTCACGTGTTTAAAGAGTTCTTGAGGAAGAATTTGGAGGTCTATGTTGATGATCTCTGTGCTCATTCCAACATTAGACAGACACATATACTTGAACTCAGACAAATCTTTGACAAATGCAGAGAATATCAAGTGTGCTTGAACCCAGAAAAGTGTGTTTTCATTGTCAGGCAAGGCAAGATTCTAGGACACATAGTGTCAAAGAATGGCATATCCACCGATGAAGAGAAAGTAAGAGCCATAGCCGAGTTACCTATGCCAAAGAATGTCAAGGAAGTACAAGCTTTCATGGGGCATTGTGGCTATTACCGATGCTTGATACACATGTACGCTATCATTGCCAAGCCTCTGTATGGACTTTTTACTAACTTTGAGTGGAGCGATGAATGTGAAAACTCTTTCAACAAACTCAAAAGAAGATTGTGTTCAGCACCAATCTTGACAACACCAGATTGGAATAAGCCCTTCCATGTTCATGGGGATGCATCCAATTATGCTATTGGATGTGTGCTTGCACAACCTATGGGTGAAGGTAATATGGATCTTCCAATTGCTTATGCTATTAGACAGTTGAATGCAGCTGAACAAAACTATTCGACCACTGAGCGAGAAGGATTAGGCATGGTATACGCTGTTAAAAAGTTTAGACACTATTTGCTTGCAAATAAGTTTAAATTTTTTAGTGATCATCAAGCATTATTGTACTTGGTAAACAATCCATGCAATACAAGTAGATTAGTAAGATGGTTTCTCTTACTAATGGAATATGACTTTGAAGTTGTGATGAGGAAAGGGAAGACTCACTGGAGAGCAGACCATCTCTCTAGACTCACATCTGGAGAAGTCGCACAAAGAGTATCAGATGACCTTCCTGATGCTTACTTGTTTAATTTGGAAGTTGTACCTCAGTGGGCTAAGCCATTAGTGCCAGTATTGACATACGGGCCTAACCACCCAGTCATAAACACTCAAGGTAGAGAGGTAGTAAAAGCCCAGAAGTACCATATCATGGCAGGAAGCATGTACAAGCTGACAGATCAAGGGATATTGGCTTGTTGTGTGGAAGAGGACGAGTATGCAAAATGGTTGCAATTAGCACATGTAGGTGCACTAGAGCAACACTACTCAAAGCAAAGAACTTTGAAGACACTTAGGAGATTCGGAGTGCATTGACCTACTATGGAAGCTGATGTCCATAAGTTGTGCAAGGAATGCTCGATCTTCTGCACTAAACCACCCGTGGAACATGCCACTCTATATCAAGTGTCCATAGTGCCGGATTGGAGTGAACCACTAGTAGCCTTTCTGAGGACGAAGACATTCCCTCAAGATATGACATTGGCCAGACAAAGAAGTCTAGAACAACAAGCCCTAGATTACTCACCCATTGGTGATAATCTATACAAGCGGGGTAAGGACGGTACCTCAGACTATGTGTCCATGAGAGTGAATATCTCAAGATCTTGGAAATTGCCCACCAAGGTGTAGCAGAAGGACACTTTGGACCAGATCGGGTGATCAAGGCCATCCTATTTGCAGGACTTTGGTGGCCGACCCTTCACATGGATGCACATACCTATGTGAAACGGTGTGATATTTGCCAGCGAACTCAGTATCCTATACACAAAGATGAGATGCCTTTAAAACCTATGATGGGTGGACTTTTGACTTACTTTGAGTGGAGCGATGAATGTGAAAACTCTTTCAACAAACTCAAAAGAAGATTGTGTTCAACACCAATCTTGACAACACCAGATTGGAATAAGCCCTTCCATGTTCATGGGGATGCATCCAATTATGCTATTGGATGTGTGCTTGCACAACCTATGGGTGAAGGTAATATGGATCTTCCAATTGCTTATGCTATTAGACAGTTGAATGCAGCTGAACAAAACTATTCCACCACTGAGCGAGAAGGATTAGGCATGGTATACGCTGTTAAAAAGTTTAGACACTATTTGCTTGCAAATAAGTTTAAATTTTTTAGTGATCATCAGGCATTATTGTACTTGGTAAACAAACCATGCAATACAAGTAGATTAGTAAGATGGTTTCTCTTACTAATGGAATATGACTTTGAAGTTGTGGTGAGGAAAGGGAAGACTCACTTGAGAGCAGACCATCTCTCTAGACTCACATCTGGAGAAGTCGCACAAAGAGTATCAGATGACCTTCCTGATGCTTACTTGTTTAATTTGGAAGTTGTACCTCAGTGGGCTAAGCCATTAGTGCCAGTATTGACATACGGGCCTAACCACCCAGTCATAAACACTCAAGGTAGAGAGGTAGTAAAAGCCCAGACGTACCATATCATGGCAGGAAGCATGTACAAGCTGACAGATCAAGGGATATTGGCTTGTTGTGTGGAAGAGGACGAGTATGCAAAATGGTTGCAATTAGCACATGTAGGTGCACTAGAGCAACACTACTCAAAGCAAAGAACTTTGAAGACACTTAGGAGATTCGGAGTGCATTGACCTACTATGGAAGCTGATGTCCATAAGTTGTGCAAGGAATGCTCGATCTTCTGCACTAAACCACCCGTGGAACATGCCACTCTATATGTTAAGTGTCCATAGTGCCGGATTGGAGTGAACCACTAGTAGCCTTTCTGAGGACGAAGACATTCCCTCAAGATATGACATTGGCCAGACAAAGAAGTCTAGAACAAGAAGCCCTAGATTACTCACCCATTGGTGATAATCTATACAAGCGTGGTAAAGACGGTACCTCAGACTATGTGTCCATGAGAGTGAATATCTCAAGATCTTGGAAATTGCCCACCAAGGTGTAGCATGAGGACACTTTGGACCACATCGGGTGATCAAGGCCATCCTATTTGCAGGACTTTGGTGGCCGACCCTTCACATGGATGCACATACCTATGTGAAACGGTGTGATATTTGCCAGCGAACTCAGTATCCTATACGCAAAGATGAGATGCCTTTAAAACCTATGATGGGTGGACTTTTGACTAACTTTGAGTGGAGCGATGAATGTGAAAACTCTTTCAACAAACTCAAAAGAAGATTGTGTTCAGCACCAATCTTGACAACACCAGATTGGAATAAGCCCTTCCATGTTCATGGCGATGCATCCAATTATGCTATTGGATGTGTGCTTGCACAACCTATGGGTGAAGGTAATATGGATCTCCCAATTGCTTATGCTATTAGACAGTTGAATGCAGCTGAACAAAACTATTCGATCACTGAGCGAGAAGGATTAGGCATGGTATACGCTGTTAAAAAGTTTAGACACTATTTGCTTGCAAATAAGTTTAAATTTTTTAGTGATCATCAGGCATTATTGTACTTGGTAAAGAAACCATGCAATACAAGTAGATTAGTAAGATGGTTTCTCGTACTAATGGAATATGACTTTGAAGTTGTGGTGAGGAAAGGGAAGACTCACTTGAGAGCAGACCATCTCTCTAGACTCACATCTGGAGAAGGATTAGGCATGGTATACGCTGTTAAAAAGTTTAGACACTATTTGCTTGCAAATAAGTTTAAATTTTTTAGTGATCATCAGGCATTATTGTACTTGGTAAACAAACCATGCGATCACTGAGCGAGAAGGATTAGGCATGGTATACGCTGTTAAAAAGTTTAGACACTATTTGCTTGCAAATAAGTTTAAATTTTTTAGTGATCATCAGGCATTATTGTACTTGGTAAACAAACCATGCAATACAAGTAGATTAGTAAGATGGTTTCTCTTACTAATGGAATATGACTTTGAAGTTGTGGTGAGGAAAGGGAAGACTCACTTGAGAGCAGACCATCTCTCTAGACTCACATCTGGAGAAGTCGCACAAAGAGTATCAGATGACCTTCTTGATGCTTACTTGTTTAATTTGGAAGTTGTACCTCAAAGGGCTAAGCCATTAGTGCCAGTATTGACATACGGGCCTAACCACCCAGTCATAAACACTCAAGGTAGAGAGGTAGTAAAAGCCCAGAAGTACCATATCATGGCAGGAAGCATGTACAAGCAGACAGATCAAGGGATATTGGCTTGTTGTGTGGAAGAGGACGAGTATGCAAAATGGTTGCAATTAGCACATGTAGGTGCACTAGAGCAACATTACTCAAAGCAAAGAACTTTGAAGACACTTAGGAGATTCGGAGTGCATTGACCTACTATGGAAGCTGATGTCCATAAGTTGTGCAAGGAATGCTCGATCTTCTGCACTAAACCACCCGTGGAACATGCCACTCTATATCAAGTGTCCATAGTGCCGGATTGGAGTGAACCACTAGTAGCCTTTCTGAGGACGAAGACATTCCCTCAAGATATTACATTGGCCAGACAAAGAAGTCTAGAACAAGAAGCCCTAGATTACTCACCCATTGGTGATAATCTATACAAGCGTGGTAAAGACGGTACCTCAGACTATGTGTCCATGAGAGTGAATATCTCAAGATCTTGGAAACTGCCCACCAAGGTGTAGCATGAGGACACTTTGGACCAGATCGGGTGATCAAGGCCATCCTATTTGCATGACTTTGGTGGCTGACCCTTCACATGGATGCACATACCTATGTGAAACGGTGTGATATTTGCCAGCGAACTCAGTATCCTATACGCAAAGATGAGATGCCTTTAAAACCTATGATGGGTGGACTTTTGACTAACTTTGAGTGGAGCGATGAATGTGAAAACTCTTTCAACAAACTCAAAAGAAGATTGTGTTCAGCACCAATCTTGACAACACCAGATTGGAATAAGCCCTTCCATGTTCATGGGGATGCATCCAATTATGCTATTGGATGTGTGCTTGCACAACCTATGGGTGAAGGTAATATGGATCTTCCAATTGCTTATGCTATTAGACAGTTGAATGCAGCTGAACAAAACTATTCGACCACTGAGCGAGAAGGATTAGGCATGGTATACGCTGTTAAAAAGTTTAGACACTATTTGCTTGCAAATAAGTTTAAATTTTTTAGTGATCATCAGGCATTATTGTACTTGGTAAACAAACCATGCAATACAAGTAGATTAGTAAGATGGTTTCTCTTACTAATGGAATATGACTTTGAAGTTGTGGTGATGAAAGGGAAGACTCACTTGAGAGCAGACCATCTCTCTAGACTCACATCTGGAGAAGTCGCACAAAGAGTATCAGATGACCTTCCTGATGCTTACTTGTTTAATTTGGAAGTTGTACCTCAGTGGGCTAAGCCATTAGTGCCAGTATTGACATACGGGCCTAACCATCCAGTCATAAACACTCAAGGTAGAGAGGTAGTAAAAGCCCAGAAGTACCATATCATGGCAGGAAGCATGTACAAGCAGACAGATCAAGGGATATTGGCTTGTTGTGTGGAAGAGGACGAGTATGCAAAATGGTTGCAATTAGCACATGTAGGTGCACTAGAGCAACATTACTCAAAGCAAAGAACTTTGAAGACACTTAGGAGATTCGGAGTGCATTGACCTACTATGGAAGCTGATGTCCATAAGTTGTGCAAGGAATGCTCGATCTTCTGCACTAAACCACCCGTGGAACATGCCACTCTATATCAAGTGTCCATAGTGTCGGATTGGAGTGAACCGCTAGTAGCCTTTCTGAGGACGAAGACATTCCCTCAAGATATGACATTGGCCAGACAAAGAAGTCTAGAACAAGAAGCCCTAGATTACTCACCCATTGGTGATAATCTATACAAGCGTGGTAAAGACGGTACCTCAGACTATGTGTCCATGAGAGTGAATATCTCAAGATCTTGGAAATTGCCCACCAAGGTGTAGCAGGAGGACACTTTGGACCAGATCGGGTGATCAATGCCATCTTATTTGCAGGACTTTGGTGGTCGACCCTTCACATGGATCCACATACCTATGTGAAACGGTGTGATATTTGCCAGCGAACTCAGTATCCTATACGCAAAGATGAGATGCCTTTAAAACCTATGATGGGTGGATTTTTGACTAACTTTGAGTGGAGTGATGAATGTGAAAACTCTTTCAACAAACTCAAAAGAAGATTGTGTTCAGCACCAATCTTGACAACACCAGATTGGAATAAGCCCTTCCATGTTCATGGGGATGCATCCAATTATGCTATTGGATGTGTGCTTGCACAACCTATGGGTGAAGGTAATATGGATCTCCCAATTGCTTATGCTATTAGACAATTGAATGCAGTTGAACAAAACTATTCGATCACTGAGCGAGAAGGATTAGGCATGGTATACGCTGTTAAAAAGTTTAGACACTATTTGCTTGCAAATAAGTTTAAAGTTTTTAGTGATCATCAGGCATTATTGTACTTGGTAAACAAACCATGCAATACAAGTAGATTAGTAAGATGGTTTCTCTTACTAATGGAATATGACTTTGAAGTTGTGGTGAGGAAAGGGAAGACTCACTTGAGAGCAGACCATCTCTCTAGACTCACATCTGGAGAAGTCGCACAAAGAGTATCAGATGACCTTCCTGATGCTTACTTGTTTAATTTGGAATTTGTACCTCAATGGGCTAAGCCATTAGTGCCAGTATTGACATACGGGCCTAACCATCCAGTCATAAACACTCAAGGTAGAGAGGTAGTAAAAGCCCAGAAGTACCATATCATGGCAGGAAGCATGTACAAGCAGACAGATCAAGGGATATTGGCTTGTTGTGTGGAAGAGGACGAGTATGCAAAATGGTTGCAATTAGCACATGTAGGTGCACTAGAGCAACACTACTCAAAGCAAAGAACTTTGAAGACACTTAGGAGATTCGGAGTGCATTGACCTACTATGGAAGCTGATGTCCATAAGTTGTGCAAGGAATGCTCGATCTTTTGCACTAAACCACCCGTGGAACATGCCACTCTATATCAAGTGTCCATAGTGCCGGATTGGAGTGAACCACTAGTAGCCTTTCTGAGGACGAAAACATTCCCTCAAGATATGACATTGGCCAGACAAAGAAGTCTAGAACAAGAAGCCCTAGATTACTCACCCATTGGTGATAATCTATACAAGCGTGGTAAAGACGGTACCTCAGACTATGTGTCCATGAGAGTGAATATCTCAAGATCTTGGAAACTGCCCACCAAGGTGTAGCAAGAGGACACTTTGGACCAGATCGGGTGATCAAGGCCATCCTATTTGGAGGACTTTGGTGGCCGACCCTTCACATGGATGCACATACCTATGTGAAACGGTGTGATATTTGCCAGCGAACTCAGTATCCTATACGCAAAGATGAGATGCCTTTAAAACCTATGATGGGTGGACGTGCATTCTCTAAGTGGGGAATAGACTTTGTAGGTCCTATTAATCCCCCAGCCAAGGGTTCACATGCTGAATATATCATTGTGGCCATAGACTATTTAACCAAGTGGGTAGAATTGAAAGCTACCACAAAGAACGATGCTCAATTTGAGAATGTATTCACAAGATACGTGCTACCTATAGAGCTAGTTAGTGATAGAGGGACTCACTTCTTGAATGAAGTTATTGAAAATCTTCTTCAAGAATTCTTGGTAGTACATAAGAAGTCTTCCCCCTATCACCCACAAGCTAATGGCCAGGCTGAGAGCACAAATAAGATCCTATGCAATGTGTTGACTAAATTGGTAAATCATAAACGCTCTGATTGGGACAAACAGCTACACCATGCTGATTGGGCATACCGAGTGGCCCTTAAAACGGTACTCCAAGCCACACCCTTTCAGATGGTATTTGGCCAAAATGCGGTGCTACCTCTTGACTTCTTGATTCCCACATTGAGAGTAGCACAGGAGCATGAGTGGACGGGCCATGAACTCTCTTTGAGGATTTTTGACCTCGAACGGTTAGGTGAAACAAGACTGAGGGCTTCCGTAGGAATATATGCAGCTAAGAAATGACAGAAGGAGTACTTTGATGCCCATGTTAAAGATAAAGTATTAAAGGCCGGAGACTTAGATTTGGTATATATCTCAACACCATGATGGGACAACTCTTCACCCATGAGACAAAGCTCAACAAAAATGGCGACAACTCAAGAGGTAACCAATCTTCTGTCCTCTATACAAATAAGAATAAAGCTAAGGATAAAGGTAAAAGCAAGAAACAGGAAGAAGAGGCTAGTACCTCTCAAGCTAATTATGGAGGAAGAGGAAGAGATGCTAGAGGAAGGGGCAGAGGAGGAAAGCAATGCAGGGGGAGAGACCCTACAACAATTCACCATGCAACATTTGTGTTCTCAACAACCACACTACAGAAGAATGCTACAAAAATACAAGGAACCAAAGGTGAAGAGGGTTCCATAGAGGAAGCTATCGACAATCTAGAGGCATGTACAACAATGGTAGAGGCAACTACAACCATAAATACAATCAAAGTTACAACAAAAACAATTATCAAGGAGGCTTTAGAGGAAGAAGGGACTTCAACAACTATGTTGATGATCAAGAAGACTCTCTACTCATCATGAACATGACATCCAAGCAAGGTAAAGATGATAAGCATCTCTTCTACATTGATTCAGTTTGTTCCAATCATGTGATAGGAAATGTAACTCTATTATCTGATCTTGAAGAACCCGAGGGAAAGCATGAAGTACAAACAGGTGATGATAGTATGAATCTTTTTAGCAAAGTTCAAACATCTGACGATAGTATGAACCTTTTGAGCTAAGTTTTGTATGTGCCTACTATAACCAAAAACCTAATTAGTGTTGGGTAGATTGTAGAGAAAGGTCTATAGGTCAGGTTCACTAAGCATGGAGCATATGTGGAAGGCCCTTAACAAGGCTTCAAAAGAAGTTAGGTAGATTGTTTACATTTGAAATCAAAGACATAAGGAACATAGAACTATTCATTTATAGAGATCAAACCTTATTTGAGTCGGAAATATGGCACAAAAGGCTAGGGCACATAGGATAAAGAACTCTGAAACAAATTTGTAAGGATCAAAGTCTGCTTGGCATTCCCAATGTGACCAAGAAGCACATGATATACAAATGTGGTGCTTACCAATTTGGCAAAGCTCACAGGCAACCATTCAAGAGGAAAGGATACATCAATGAGGACTATTTGGAGCTTGTACACATTGATGTGTGGGGTCCTACCAAAGATCCATCCATCTCAGGTTCAAGGTACTATGTCTCATTTATTGATGATTACAATAGGTGGACAATCTTCTATTTCATGAAGCATAAGGATGAGGTATTTATATGTTTTAAGAAGTATTTGGCACTAGTTGAAAACAAAACAGGATGGAGCTTGAAGAGAATCAGGTCTGATAGGGGTGGTGAGTATTTTTCACATGAGTTTGATCTATTTCTACAAGACAAAGGCATAAAGAGGGAAGTAACAAGTAGGTATACTCCTGAATTGAATGGAGTGGCAGAGAGAAGGAACAAGTTAATTGTTGAAGCTAGGTCTATGTTAAATCAGGAAAAACATTACCTAACTATTTATGGGAAGAGGTTGTTTCCACAGCCATTCCATCCAAATCATTTGATGGTATGATACCATATGAAGCATGGAATGGTAGGAGACCTTTATTAGATCATTGCAAAATATTTGGGTGCATTTCCTATGCACACATCCCATCACAAATAAGAGGGAAGCTTGACCCTAAGGCTTAGAAATGTATATTTATTGGGTATGATCAGAATCAAAAGGGATATATACTATACAATCCCACTAACAAGGCATTCATAGTTAGTAGCGATGTAGTATTTGATGAGAATAATTCATGGTTTGAAGATGATTGCAAGAAAGTCAAGTTACCATATGGTTTGGAAAATGATTTTCCAAGCCTCACTCAAGAAGATCAACACTTAGCAGAAGACATCAACTCAGAGGATGAGGAGCAGATTGATTTGAAAGCTTGGAAGTCAAGAGGCAAGTTCAAATTCAAGCAATTAGAAGATCTACTCGAATCTTCCAATCAAGCTTTAAAAAGATCACAAAGAGAAAGTAAGAAGCACATAAGGTATGGATATAATACATCTTTAGTCACAAAACACTTTGTGTACATCACTAAAGACTCTATAGCAAAAGAGCCTTCTTCATTTGAAGAGGTTAGGAAGAAGAAAGAGTGGACAAAAGCCATGCAGGAAAAAGTGGAAACATTGCAAGAAAGCCACACTTTGGATCTAGTTCCCAAGAAGCCAGATATAAAGGTGATTGGTTCAAGGTGGATATACAAAATTAAAAAGAACTCTGATGGTTCCATAAATAGTTACAAGGCAAGGTTAGTGGCAAAGGGATTTGCCCAAACACATGAAGTAGACTATGAAGAAACATTTTCACCTATGGCAAAGATGCCAACAATTAGGGTATTGGTAAGCCTTTCTGCTTCTAAAAATTGGAATTTATATCAGTTAGATGTCAAGAATGCATTCTTAAATGGTTGGATATTAGAAGAAGTGTATATGGCACAACCATTAGGTTTTGAAGATGAAAAAAAGGCAAGTTATGTATGCAAGCTTAGAAAGGCACTCTATGGTCTCAAGCAAGTTCCTAGAGCTTGGAACTATAGGCTTGTTACCTATTTGCAAGACCAATGCTTTGTGGCAAGCAAGGCAGATTCTTCTTTATTTGTTAAGAAGAAAAAATGAGAAGTCATTTGCATATGTGTCTATGTACATGATATCATTATTACAGGGAATGATTCTGATGGTATCAAGCAGGTCAAGGCTCAATTAATGAAGGAATTCAAAATCAGGGATCTAGGGTTATTAACCTACTTCCTTGACCTAGAACTTGTGTATACAGATTTAGGTATATTCATCACTCAAAGGAAGTACATACATGATATCTTGGTAAAGCTCAAGTTGGAGAACACTAAAATTGCAGGTATCCCTATGGAGCTCAACCATAAGCTAAGTTCACATGAAGGTGAACTACTTGAAGATGCTACAAGTTATCAACAACTTGTGATAGTCTTAATTATGCTACTTTAACAAAAGTAGACATTGCCTATGCAGTAAGTACATTGAGTCAGTTTATTCATGTACCAATGAAGCCTCATATGGAAGCTGCAAAGAGGATGCTTAAGTATCTAAAGGGTACAATGAATGAGGGATTGTTCTATCCCTTCACTTCTAACATAGATATAAAGATGTATTCTGATGCAGGTTCGGTTGGCTCCAAGGATGATAGGAGCACTTGAGGGTACCTATCTTTTGTAGGTTCAAAACTCATATCTTGGTCATCCAAGAAGAAACCAACTGTGGCCTTATCTTCTAGAGAAGCAAAATATAGAGGTTTTGAAAATGCAACTCAGGAATCTATGTGGATTAAGCAATCATATGCAGATTTGGAGATACATTCCTACATTTCAGTTATCTTTGGAGATAACACTAGTTCACTTCCTTAGGCTGCTAATCTTGTATACCATGCAAGGACTAAGCATATTGAAGTGCATTATCATTATGTAAGGGAGAAAGTGCTTAGCAAGGATATCCAATTATCCTATGTATCAAACTCATTTACAATGTGGAGATATACTCACCAAAGCATTGGATGGAACAAAGATGAATAGGTTCAAATTGATGATTGGGTTGCAAGAAATCAAGCACTGTTAGGCTTGAGGGGGAGCTTTTGGTGCAATTAAGCCGAAGCCTCCTACATACTTGATCAGCTCACATAAGCTTGATTTATTGGTATAACCTTTGGAAGGCTTCATATGTTTAACCTCTTGTAATTATACTTCACATTTACTTTTGTAAAAGTGAAATATACTCAGGAGGAGTTAGGAAGCACAAAATCTCGTATCATTTGGTAGTTGAATCAAGAGAGAATCAGTCCTATACTTTAGCATTCAAATTTAGGTAGAGATTTGAATTTGAATTCAAATCCTTTGGCTCCAACAATAACTATAAAAAGAGGATATGAAAGGCCCACGTCTATCTCGAGATTCGGAGATCATTTTGATGTACTTTCATTGAGAAGACGAGCTCACCTCATAGCTCACTCAGTTCTCACTCATTCTGCAGTGGTTGATTGCCAATGACATTGTACTTTTACATGATTTAATACATACATGATCTTTACTTCTTATTCTCATTTCTCTATCATAACTCCATCAAAACAGTGATCTTGTTAGAGCTTGTTCTCACTGTATAGTCGATCGTTTCCTATGATTTAAATCATGATAGATCTAACGTATTGTCTATTTTAATCCTAGAAAGTTTTATTATTAATGCCTCTCATGATCGTCAGATATTAAGCCATCTTTGCTTACTCGTCTGTTAATTGTTAAGGCCTGTAAATATCAGGATGCTTGGTTGAGTTGCTAAACATATTTCTCTGCATATATTCCATCATTGTTTATGATATCACTCATGATTGGTAACTTATTAAGCTAATTAGAGTTCCCCAAAAGGAATGTATTCAATTGCCATTGTACTCAGACAATGGTTCAAAACATTGAATAGGTGTATCAACCAAAATAGCAAGTTTTGTATCTCGGATTATATTCCTACTTTTTTTTTTTTAATCCTACCATTAGTGGATCATCTTCCAAGCAACATACGTGATTAACTATGCTTATTAGCTAGCTAAAGAGGCCCACAACACTCTCTAGCCATCACTTGTAACAGGTGTGAAGTTGGTTTTAGCTACACCAATTCATCTCTTGTGACCATCCACCATCCCTTGCAATAGTTTCCAACTTGTGTTTGCACTCAAGTGCATGTATAGCATCCTATAGTTTTGACTCGTACGTTTGATGATGAGCTCATAGATGATGAATCTATCAATGACATTGGGAAGCCATCTTAATTTATAGTGTACTTTAGGGACATAATGTGAATCGTGATAGTGGCTACTTGGTTCAAGGATGTAGGATGCTTGACCTTGATTCTATTATGATTCATGTATTATTAGTACAATGATTTTTGATACTTGATATGATTTACCGATTTTGTAGGAGCCATGAGTTAGGAAAATAATATACATTGTATATAATCTTTGTTTTTATGTAATCAAATGTTTTTTTATCAAGATTCTTTAAGACACACCATCCTATATGAATAGTGATTCATATTGAAATTTCAACTCATTGTTTAATGTTAAGTTTTAAACTTTAGGTATGTATATCCACTTAACCACTAAGCTAAGTGGATTCCTTATTTTCTAAATTTCAGCATACCAAAAGTTATTTTTTAGACATCTTTTTTGGCGAAACATCTATATTCTGATTATGTTTACTTTCCCCTATCTAACGCATCAGTTAGGCTTGATGGTTATGTCCTTTTTTCTAGAAAAATGTACTTGAAACAAAATTTAAGCTTTCATCGTGTGATAGATTCTATCTTTACCTCAAATAACATCATTTAGTTGTCCTAACGTATTTATGAAATTATCTTGTTTTGGGAAAAGTTCATGGGTAAATGGAGATCTATTTCTTGGAACTTCTTTTAATCCAAAATGATATAGTTTTCTTGAATATGCTAGGAGAATGATTTGAGTTATGAAATAGAAAACTTTAGTATTTCATTTAAGTTCTTGTCTTTAGGAACTATCTCATTTCCTTTCTTAAGATTACTTTGTCGAGGTTTCATTTTAAGATGGAGCCTTTAAAAAAGAAATGTCAAAGCTCTTGTAAGAAGAAGAGATCTTTCAAAGTTTCCATGTAATTCTTGGCGCTCAACATCGTTACTATAGATGTCATCATGGAACCTAACATCCATCTTTTGAACTTCAAAGTTCAATTTATGTTAAAGTTGAATCACTAATCTTTGATTTCTGTCATTTTTTTGGATGGAGTCAAGAGAGAGCTCTAACTTCAAAGTGCTAATAGAACTTTGAAACTTTCACAAGTTATCATCGTACTTAGCATGCTTGAGAAGCTACCCAAGAAAGTGTAAGAGATCATTTTTAACTTTCCTTTATGATTGTCTAAGTATTTCCTAAACTTAAAGTCATCATAAAAAGGTTTAGGTTTGCAAGTAGGCATCTATTCTTGCCTAACAATATGGCAAGAAATTCTTCGAAAGTAACTTGGTAGTTGACTTTATGCTTAGTTTTCTATGCAAGAAATCTTACATAATTAATGTAAAATTTACATTAAGTACTTGATATCTATATATTCATTTAGGAAGGAATCTAATAGCTACTTGAGTTGCAAAGTTGTGGCTAGCATTACCTTGCAATTAACTAGTTCTTTCCGTCTTCCCAAAATTTCAACATTGATCTTTACAAAGTAAGCTAACTATTAGGAAATCACATTCAACAATTTACTTAAGAAACAATCAAGTCCCTTATACATGCAAATGCATTTGCTTATATGCATGTGTTGGCATGTTTTTGCATGCCCTAAACTAACTCAAGTATTTATCATCCTTGACATGGATGCATTTCATGCATCTATGTTATGCACACGTTAAAACATATTATCTTTGCTTCCTTCTATTGTGTAAGCATCTGGTGCACATACTTGAGTGCATAAAAGTCTTTTATGAAAATAAAGAAACTGGTGATGTGCAAAAAGACATCCTTTAACTGAACTTGTGCATTGAAAACATTCTTTTGGAAAGAGGAATGTACAACCAATCATTCTTTTCCATGCGTGAAGTGGAAAAAAATTTATTAATGCATTTAAATACTCTCAATGCTTGATTTGCTTCCATTATACTCATGTTTTTCTCTTTTAGCTTTCATTAACTTTTTGAAGTTCATCTAATCATTATCCAAATTAAAGTCTTATGCCAAACTTTGATGATGATTATATGCAAACTATATGAAAGCAAAAATAAACAAATATCGAAATCAAGCATAAACTTGGAAAATACTTAGCAATGAAGCATAAACTTGGAAAATACGTAGCTCCAAACAATGGCTACGTATATCCCTTGCCTTGAGAAGAGCCATCATACTCCTTGCTCTTTCTCCAAGAGGTGACTGTCGAGAAGAAATTCTCTGCCCCTACCATCTAAATCTCTTCCGATTTCAGAGATTTTTACATTTTATAAAAAGATATTTCTAGTAACGTTAAAAATCATGAAAACTGACATTGGAGTAAAGATCCGCATGCGTCCGAATTTGATTAGCTCTTAGGTCATCACTGGCTGGAAACAGTGTTTGGAGTGCCTACTTTGGATGCTCCCAAAGACATCTTGGAGATAGATTCACAAGTTTGAAGCTATATAACTGTAGCATATACTCCAAATAACATGCATGAATAATACATAAAAAATCTAGATCATAAATGATACCTTTCAAGAGGGTTAAAAAATGCCCCCTTGCATGATTTTACGTAGGATGAAGAATCTTCGTATCTTCTAAGTGCTAACTTCATCTTTTCTACTTCAAGAAGGTTACCAATCTTATGTGGCTTCTTGGCTAGCTAAGGTTCCAGTTAGAAAGAATGCTCCACAATGCTCAGGCTCATAGAGCTCTTGGGCAAACCTTGCTCTTTGCACCCAAGACCTCCTAACCCCCCTTAAGACTTAACCACTAAGCTAGGTGGATTCCTTGTATTAGAGAGCATATGAACCTTTGCTTAAGTCTAGTCTCGAGATCTTTGGCCAAATGCACTAGAGATCAAACGATGTCTGAATTCAGATTTGTCTGAACTGGCCAGACACCCAGATCATAGACTCTGTTTTATAACAAGAGGCCACAGATGTCTGAATTGGAAATGCCGTAGAATATGGGAGGGATTGGGAAAGGGGGATGTATTAACATAACTCCTTACCATCCCCAAAAGAAAGCGAGGGGGTTTTGAGCCTTAGACATTGTAATTTGTGCCGAGACCGAGGCTTTGGAGAGATAGCATCTGAGAGAACTGTTGGCAATGGTGGCTGGGAGAGGTGGGGGTAAGATCACAGAGAACTGTTTTAGCTCTGCAAGAGGGGACAGAGAGAGAGAGAGAGAGAGAGAGAGAGAGAGAGAGAGAGAGAGAGAGAGAGAGAGAGAGAGAGAGAGAGAGAGAGAGAGATCTTAATGCATGTGATGGAGGTATCTTTTCTTTAGGACTAAATTATCTTGTGCACATGGTTCAAATCGAGCAACTACCCCACATGCCCTCACTCCAAGTCAGACATCTGGCTTTTTATTTCTATGTTTCCCAAATAAGTGTGTATTTCCTTGGTATGTTGTGCATGTACATTAGAGGGCAGACAAAACATACTGAGGAAAAGTGTGTAAATGCTGTGTATTGAAGTTGTAATATTGGATGAAATTTAACTCTTACCTTTTCTAAACACAAAATAAAACTTTTCTGAAGGTGAAACCAAAACCGAAGCCAATAGTGACAGTGCTTGGCATGGCCAGACTGGAGCAGCACCATCTATTGAGGATGAACCAGAGGAAGGGGACATGAGCTCTGGTGAGGTGGATTTCCATGATGAGATGATTGACCCACTTGCAGAGGACCAAAAGCTCAAAGAACAGCTGCTTCGAAAGTACAGTGGCTACATATTCAAACTCAAACAGGAATTCCTTAAAAAGAAGAAAAAGGGAAAGCTTCCAAGGGAAGCTCGGCAAATGTTGCTTGACTGGTGGACCCAGCATTACAAATGGCCATATCCATCTGTAAGTCTCTCCATTCAGCACTTTTAAACTAGTATTCGTATAGAATTTGCTGATTATTTCTTTTCCCTGTCTGTTTTTTTTTGCACAAACTTGAAACTATATCATTAACATAAGATACAAAAAGTGTGTGCTTCAGAAGAAAATGCCATTAGTGTTTGTAACTAGATACTGTGCATTCAGAATCGTGCCAAATCTATGCATCACTTCAGTGATGCCCCTATAGACTCTGAACCACTCTCGTTTTGTACCGATTGGTCCCTATCAGAATCATTGCCAATTTCATGGCGGCATCTATGCAGAATACAGTTGGACGGTCAAGAAATATGTAATCCATCTGGCTTCGTACATTTTTTTAAATTCTGCAATCTTCATGTACAGAAATGTTTCGGCTAAAGAATGAAGAGTAAACGGTGGGCTTAGATATTATAAATCGTGGTTGAATGTATATGGAGAGTGCACTTAAGTATCAATCAAGCTGAGATAAATGATGAAGAATAGAAACACTCATAAAAAAGAATCCTTCAAGTAAGAATCCCCATTGAGTAGTTCTAGCAGCATGGATATAAGAAATGTGAAAGTACTTTGCATATGAGCATATGTATTGATTCATACATGTATGCTTCTGTCATACTTTGTAAGCATGCATGCATACAGATGATGACTGCACTCATGTTTATAGAGCAAAATAGGATCTGTAGATGGCCGTGCAATGAGGTGTAATCCACTACAAGGATGGATGTAATGCAGAAGATATCCCTCAAAAAGAACTTGCGGCTTTGGCGCAAAATATTGAATTCATAACCCTATGTTTTGAATTCATATCAGCCGGATTTTCACTATACTGAAAACTCTTGGAGAATTAGCATACCTATGAATGAAGAAAAGAATAGGAAGTTTGTCAGTTTCTATGCAAACACAAATATTGTATGGGTTTAAGTCCCTCTGTTACATGTGCCTATATTTGATGCAGTAGCTGGACCAACTATCTTCTTATCTGACCAAAAATTATGTCCATCTCCAAAAGGTAGAGCTTGTATTCTTTATTCACTTTATGTATGTATGCATGTGCCATCTGTGAACTTGTTATTATGTGTATGTCCACACAAGATGTGGTAGTCCGTATACGTACTTGTACAGTATATGTATGTACATGTTCTTGTATGCTTGAAGTTGAATGCTTCTACTCTTATGAGTTTGCATAATCACTATATACACTGTTGTCCATTCCCGATGAACAGCATCCATTTTGCACTTCCTCTTACACAGAAACCTATGCGAAGAAGGACGCTGGCTGTAAATTCGAACGCGAACATGGAGATAGATGAGTCATTCTACTGTGCAGCCATGCATAGTGGTCAATTACTATTCATTTTCCACTTGAGGGCTCCAAGTTACATCTCACATGAGTGGCACTTAGTACTCATATGAGAGCCCATGTGAACTCCAACTAAGGGATGGTTCGTACATACCTTCCACAAAGCTCTCATATAACATTTCCTTCCCCTTAAGTCCATTTTTGTCCTCAAAAATGTTACTGGAAGGTTTAACAGAAATTATGGAGTATAGACTGCAAGCTGCCTCTAAACCTCATGTATCTCATGTACATGGTCATGGTCATATCTACGTGTTGTTTTCCCATATCCTTCCCCTTGAGAATAATATGTTGGAGAAGATGGTGGACACCTTCCAGAGATGAGATGGAGCTGCTAATTCCTGCTTCACACCAGCCAAAATTGATTTGAGTAGTGCAAAGCAGACCTCTTGAGCTTTCCATGAAGCACAAATAATCACCCAAGTACTTTGGAAGATGATCCTCAAATCATTGGATCAAAACAGATAACTTGGAGTTTAACTCTGAACCAAAAACTTTCTATTTTGGTCACTACACCTCCTCAGAGAAATGAACAGTACTCCTTTCCTAGTAACAAATGGAAAAACTCCTTTTGGGAATATCTAATTGACTAATAGAGCTTACCTTCACAAGTTATTTCACTTAAAATGATCAACTATGCTCAGAGAATGATGATTAGCAAAACTGATAAGCATCCGGAAATTTTAGGGAGTTAACAATATGCATACTAGAGAGTAATGTTTTGAGCATATCTGGAGGATGGTTGAGGCAATTGAAATGCAACTTTTTATCCAAAAGATAGATGGTCTAATAAATCCATAACAACTTAAATCACAGCAAATGATCAAGTACACGTTGAGAAATGGATCATAAAAGTTCATTGTTCTGAGTGATACATGACAAAGTAGAAGAGATGAGATATGAGAAAAACTATATGTATTAATGCACATAAATTACATTGACATTGGCAATGAATGATTGCACAATGTGAGGGCAATAGAAGATCTATAATGTGAGCTCAATATGGCACACAAATTTCTCTAAAAGCTTTATTATATCTCCCTCATCTTCCACGCGACTAGGTAGTCCTTTTTTATAGCCTTTTGTTGAAGCCAAGATTCAAGTTTGAATTCAAATGTTTACCTTAAAGTGTTCCAAAGTTTTAGGACTTGATTTGCTATGAATCCTTACCAAATAATTCATGGAAAGATTCCCTTACGAACTCGTAATTGGAAGTGATTCCACATGCACTTTTACAAGCAGTAAAAATCAATCCCTTTACAAGAGATCATTCATGTGCTAATGAATGAGCATATGAACTTTTAGGATAAGTGATCAAGCATTTAGGCTTGGAGTAATTGCACCAATAGCTCCCCCTCAAGCCTAATATGCTTGGGCTTCAATTCTCTTTAATCTCTCGCAATCCAATCATCATCTTGAACCTCTTCAATTTAGTTCCATCCAAAGATTTAGTTAGCATATCTTCACATTGCAAACTTGATGATACATAGGACAATTGTATGTCCTTGCTAAGTAGCTTCTCTCACATAATGATAATGCATTTCAATGTGCATAGTCCTTGCATGATATACATGATTATTAGCCAAATGTAGTAAGCTAGTATTATCTCTAAAGATCATCGGAGTGTATGTATGTAGCCACAAGTTTGAGTAGAGTAGCTTCAGCCACATTGCTTGTTGTGTTGCATTGGCTAGACCCCTATATACAATGCCACAGTTGGTTGTTTCTTTGATGACCATGAAATCAACTTATATCTTGCAAAAGATAAGTAACCAGAGGTGCTCCTCCTATCATCTTTTGAGCCAGCCTAATCACCATCAGAGTATAGCTTGATATCCAAGTCAGATATAAATGGATAAAATAGCCCTTCATTTATAGTACCCTTCAAGTACTTTAACATCCTTTTGGAAGCTTCCATGTGAGGTTTTCTTGGTGTATGCATGAATTGACTCAATGTACTCACCCCATAGCATATATCCACTCTTGTTAGGGTTGCATAATTGAGAGTCCGAACAAGACTTTGATAGTTGTACTGTCTTCAAACAGCTCTCCTTCATGCGCACTAAGTTCGTGATTCAATTCCATGGGTGTACTTCAATTTCTGCATTTTCCATCTTGAACTTAACTAGCAAGTATCTGACCAGCCTATGGTTCCAAGCACTAGCAACTTGCTTTAAACCATATAGTGCCTTCTTTAATTTACATACATAATCAGGTTTGTCTTTGTCTTTATATCCTGGTGGTTGAGCCATGTAGACCTCTTTAGAGATCCACCCATTAAGGAATGCATTTTTAACATCTAATTGGTACAAGCTCCAATTCTTTGAAGCACTAATACTTACTAAAACTTTGATAGTTGGCATTTTGGCTACAGGTGAGAAAGTCTCCTCATAATCTACTCCACGGGCTTGCTTAATATCTATTTATTGTGCCATCTCAATTCTTTTTCACTTTGTAAATCCACTTGGGTACTATTACCTTCATGAGTGGTTTTTTGGGAACCAAATCCCAAGTTCTATTCTCTTGAAGTGCTTCAATTCATAGCTTATCTCCATTCTTCTTTCTTGTTGGCTTCTTCAAATGAAGAAGGTTCCTCTGACATGAAGTCTTTAGCTATGTATATAGAATGCTTGGTGACAAGTGATGTGTCATAGCCATACCTTATAGGTTTCTTGCTTTCCCTTTGAGATCTTCTAAGTGCTTGATTGGATGACTCTGCAATGTCTTATAATTTGTTGAACTTTGCTCTTGCCTTGGACTTCCAAGATTCAAACTCAACTTGTTATTCATCTTTTGAATTGACATCCTCTCATGTATGTGTTTCTTCTTTGGTCAAATTTAAAAAATCATTCTCCAAATCACAGGGTAGCTTTATTTTCTTGCAATCATCCTCAAACCAAGAGTTATTTTCATCAAATACCACAATCTACTAATTGTAAATCCTTTGTTAGTGGGATTATATAGCCTATATCCTTAGTGATTCTGATCATAGCCAATAAATATGCATTTTAATTCAACTTTTGGCTTTTTCTATAAGTGAACCTTCATTCTAGGAGATATTCCCTCAATGTAGTTGTTACTTTCTTAACTAAAAAGTCCACGACTTTTTTGGGTAGGTGATACAAATATTCTCAAGTAAAAAAAGTTGACTTTTAAAAAGGTAAAGTGGTAAATCTCCACTAGCAATAGTTTTCATGGAACTTCACATCTTTTATGAACCTCAAGCCAAATGTGTAGGCCTAGACTTTGCACTAACAGCTCCCCCTCAAGCCAAACATTTTGGCTTGGTGTTCATCTTCAATCTTCATGAATATCTTGCAATCCAATCATTGATTTGAACCTGCAAAGTTTTGTACCATCTAATGCTTTAGTCAACAAATCTGCACATTGCATATTAGTTGATACATATGCCAGGTGAATATCCTTGCTCAATAGCTTCTCTCTCACATAATGATAGTGGCCCTCTATATGCTTTGTCCTAGCATGATAAATAGGATTATTTGCAAGGTGTAATGAGCTTGTATTATCCCCAAAGATCATTGGAGATGTAGTATGCAAGCCCAATTCTGTATACAACAATTTGATCCATATGGCCTCTTGAGTAGCATTGTCCAATCCTCTATACTCTCCCTCTGTAGAAGATAAAGCAACAGTAGGTTGCTTCTTTGAAGACCATGATATTGGCTTATCACTTGCAATTGAAAGGTATTCTCAGGTACTCCTCCTATCATCTTTGCATCTTGCCCAATCTGCATCTGAATAAATTTTAATGTCCAAATCTGATGTCCCAATCTCTTCATCCATAGCTTCCTTCCATTCTTCCTTGTTTTTAGCTTCTTCCAATTTCTTGATCTTGATTTTGACTTTGGACTTCCATGCTTTGAACTCTTCAAGGTTGATGATGTCCTCATCATCTGAATCAATGTCTTCATTTTGAGTAGGCTCCTCCTTCGTGAGGCTTGGAAACTCCTCTTCCAAGTCATAAGGTAGTTTTACCTTCCTGCATTCACTATCAAACCAAGAGTCATTTTCATCAAAGACAACATCTCTACTAACCATAAATCCTTTGTTTGAAGGATTGTAGAACCTGTAACCTTTCTGATTCAGATCATATCCAATGAAGATGCACTTCTCTTCCTTAGGGTCTAGTTTACCTCTTATCTGAAAGGAGATATGCACATATGCTACACATCCAAAGATTTTGCAATGATCAAGTGAAGGTCTTCTACCATGCCATGCTTCATAAGGGGTCATCCCATCAAGAGATTTGGATGGCAATCTATTTACAAGGTAAGTAGCGGTAGATACACTCTCTTCCCACAAGTAGTTAGATAATTTTTTCTCATTTAACATTGACCTAACTGTTTCAACAATCAATCTATTTCTTCTTTCTGCTATCCCATTCTACTTAGGGGTATACCTTGTGGAAATTTCTCTCTTGATTCCTCTATCCTACAAGAATGCATCAAAATCATTTGAGAAGTACTCACCTCCTCCATCTGACCTTAGCCTTTTTAGATTTTTCCCTGTTTGATTCTCAACAAGTGCAAATTACTTTTTAAAGCAACTGAATACTTCATCTTTGTGCTTCATAAAGAACAATACAGCCCACCTACTATAATCATCAATGAAAGATACATAATACCTTGATCCAGAGATTGAGAGATCCTCGCTTGGTCCCCATACATCTGTATGAACAAGTTCTAGGTAGTCCTCATGCATGTAGCCTTTCCTTGAGAATGGTAACCTCTGAGACTTTCCAAACTGACAAGCACCACATTTACAAATCATGTGTTGCTTGGATACATTAGGTATCCCAAGCACACGTTGATCTCTGCATACTTGTCTCAAGGTTCTTTCACCTACATGCCCTAATCTTTTGTGCAAAATTTCAAGCTCTGATAATGTTTGATCTTTATAACTATAAAGTGCAATGTTCCTTGTATCCTCAAGTTCAAAAGTGAAAATTCTACCTGTCTTTTCTCCTTTGGCAATTCTCTTGAACCCATGCTTGGGATTCTCCACAAATGCTCCATATTGGTTGAATCTAACTTGCAAACCGTTTTCTACAATCTATCCAACACTCATCAAATTCTCGGTAATAGTTGGCACGTATAGAACCCTACTCAACATCTTTTTGTTCCCATCAGAGTTCTTAACATTTCCAAATTTAATCACGGAGTGCTTGGTGTCATCACCTGTTTGTACGTGATGCTTACCTTTTGGTTCCTCAAGATCACAGAGAAGAGCTACATTGCTTGCCACATGATTTAAGCATCCAGAGTCAATGTAGAAGAGCTACATTCCCTTCCACGTTCTTGTTCTTGTTTATGCATGGCAATTCTCTGTACGTATCTATGGCAATGTTTGTTCTCTCTCTCTCTCTCTCTCTCTCTCTCTCTCTCTCTCTCTCTCTCTCTCTCTCTCTCGTAGGAGGTGCAACCTTGCCTGCAACATTTGGTGCCGGCCTCAGCCAACCCTCCCAAGGCTCTAGCGACTGTCAATTGTAGCCGGTTGTATGATGTGTTCTCATCGCGGCCACATAGGCGCCACCACTGGAAAGTTGAGGAGGTGTGGATATCACCTGTTTATGGCATTCTTGTCATTATACACTCTTCAGACTTCTTGGAATTGTTCCAAAAGTTCCATGGATGGCCATTCTTAGGAGAATGGATCGAAGCGATTGCGCGGTCATGCACTTGGAGGTTTCTCGTGCCATGAGATGGAGGCTGCATCAAGTTTTGTGGAGATCGAGAACCTTGTGCATACCCTGGACATGTCTTTCAATCAAATTATCTTACTCCAAAGGGTGCTCTTGATTCTGTGAATGGGATTGTTTTTGTCTCTGGCTATGGTTTGCGCAAAATCATAGTTTCCATTAATTGTGGATAATGGCATGTTTGCTGGCAGGGTCAAATGGGTTTATCACAGTATTATGCTTCCCATGTTAACTCTGCTTTCTCATATTTTTCTATGATTTGATTATTATTGCATCGGTGGATGGGTTCAGAGAGGTAGATATTCTAAATCTGCAAAGAGTAACACTTGAAGGGTTGGCGACAAATTTTGTAATACAATCCGGTTCAGCTTCACATGCTATTTGTTTTCTATTCCATCTCCATTTAGTGTGGTGCTTGGCCTCTGATTTTCTTTTTGGGAAGTTACGGTGCACGCTAGATCTGTCTTATATATATATATATATATATTATTGTCTGTCTATCTCGATGAAGTACTTCCATCCTATTACATGCATTCAGATATGGTGTTTTGTCCCTACGAGTACTGTCTTTTGCTTCAACTTTTATATATTTGTTCTTCCATGATGGAGATTCATACGAGGCATGTGGGTACGGACCTTTTCATTCTCTCATCATATGATTATTATGAGCACATTGACAATATGTTTTTATATGAAACCTTTGGATGCATAAATATTACTAATCATATGGCATGTTTTCATTTGTGACAATGTGATGAGCAACCCATTTAATATGCGGTGATTATAGATATGTGCTTGGAAACGTGTGGATGTACAAAGAGTTATTTGTTGATAGATACATTATGGGCATCCTCATGAACTTACGAACAGTTCCTTGGAATTGAAGTGGAGGAACCAATTAACAAAGTAGAACAACACATGACGAACATGAAGGAATCGGGAGACATGATTCTTATTTGTAATCCATTGAGCCAATGTTGTATACCCGTTGCTTGACGAAATGATGTACTTCATTTGTGTGCATATAGGAGGGCAGTCTATAAGTTATGTGTAGTGTATTTGCATACCTTGGATTTGGTTCCAGGCACTATGCTTTGCTTTTCACATTACTTATAGTTTTGGATAGGTTATGAGCTTTACCTGCACTCCATACCATGGTCTAGCCATGCACTTTGGTTTGCAGGTATTGTTCATAAGGGTAGAGCATAATTATGTGAGCACATATAAATTTGGATTGACATGTTGCTACTACATTGGTTATGTACATGAAGATGAACTACTCTATTACAAGAGAGGTGCTATCACTTTAGCACTATGAAGATTTACATGGCGATTGTCTATTGGATTGATTACTTATCTTTATAAACTTTATTTTAGTTAATCAATGTGATGGTGCAAGAGACCTACCACAGTAAAGATGTGGAGGCTCGCGGATTTAAGCACTTGTCGAGAAGGCTTAGAAAAGACATGCCTCAGCCTTTCTTTCTCACATGACATGTTGTATAAAGGTTCCCATCCTATGAATGGTTTCCATGTAATTTTCATCTTGTTGAGGGGGTAATACTTATCAAGGGATGGTGGTAGTTCAAGTCCGCCATGCGTGCCAGTGTTAGGGGCACGATTTTCATGTAAATTGTACTAAGGTTCATTTGGAGGGTTGAGAGAAGGTCGAGTAGGAAGAGCCTTTAAGGTCACTTATATTGTATAAATATGTCTTTGAACTAATAACAAATCCTCTTTCTTCGTCTCCACTCATGGCATTTGACGTGCATCTCTGTTCTTGATTAGTTAGTTAGTTTGTACTTTCTTGATAGACTCGCGTTCTTCTTCTTGTTTATGCATGGCAATTCTCTGTCGTATCTATGGCAACGTCTGTTCTCTCTCTCTCTCTCTCTCTTGTAGGAGGTGCAAGCTTGCCTGCAACACTGCACCTGTGATTGCCTTGGTAGTTGGAATGAAGTGTGCCATCTTTGTAAATCTATCCACAATAACAAGAATGGAATCATACTTATCTGAGTTTGGTAGATATGTGATGAAATCCATCGACAATGAAGCCCATGACCTTTCTGGAATAGGTAAAGGTTGCAAGAGGCCATGAGGTTTATGTTGGGGTACCTTAGATCTATTGCAAGTATCATAGGTTAGATATATTCTTTGACTTCCTTCCACATTTGAGGCCACCAAAAGTCTCTTTATACGAGTTCAATTGTTTGTTCACTCAAAAATGTCTTGCTGCAAGGTTATCATGACGTTGTTGAAGTACTTGAATCTTGGCAGTTTTGGGAGGAAAATACAATAGGTTCTTATAGAATAGCAACCCATCCTTTTCTTGGAATTCGTTTACTTCTTGAATTTTTCCTTCTTTCATTTTTTGCTTAACGTTACAAAAGAATTTATCTCGTGGTAGAGTCTCACGGATCAAATGATTCAAGGTTGAATCTTCATGATGGCTTGAAGCGATAGCTGCCAACTCGAGATGCTCCGGTTTGAGTAATACGCTCTCCTGTTGATCAAAGGTCTCTTCACCCTTCTTTGGTGTAAGGTAAGATCTTCTTGATAAGGCATCTGACTGACACTGTTGACGTCGTGGACGGTATGTGATGACAAAGTCAAACTTAGATAAAATGTTCCTCCATCAAGATTGCCTTCTATTGAGAATGGAGGTGGTCATAAAATACTCTAAGTTCTTGTGATCTGTATACACCGTAACTTTATGAGCTCACCTTCTAGATGGCGACGCCCGGTATCAAACGTGTCCACTATGGCAAGAAGTTCTTTATCATGAATTTCATAATTACATTTTGGAGGGGAAAATTTCCTTGAATGATATGCAACTCGACGTAGGTGTCCATCATCTCCATATTGGGAAAGAATGGTTCCTAGGGCAAAGTCTGATGCAGCTGCCTCTAGGAAGTAGGGCTTACTCGAATCAGGATGAATTAGAATTGGAGCAGTAGTGAATGCTGATTTTGAGGTCTAAAAGGCTTTTTGTGCTTCTTTGGTCCATGAGAATTTGGAGTTCCGTGAAAGCTTGGTAATAGTAAGTACTCTCCAAGTTCCAGTTCCAGTTCTTCTCTTGTATAGTCTAGTTCTTGGACATCCTACCTTGTGCTCTTGTAATCTCATAGTACGAGATCTTGTCGAGTTCTTTCTTGTATCTAGTTCATCTCCCAGAAGGGAGTTCTTGTAATTGAGATATCTTGTTTCATACTTATGATCCTGGGTTGTGGGATCTCTTGTATCATCTTTAGTAAAGTTATTCATACGTATCAGTCTCTGGTTGTGGGATGTCTTGTATCAATCACATATTCTCGTATCATTTTCCCTACGTGGGTGTACTTGTAATCAGAAGTATATTTCTGAAATCTTATCCAGTGTAGTCAAAGAGCACAATCTAGTGTTCCCCTTACATTTCGGCAAGACTCAGAATGAGTGTGGCCAAGGCCTCCTTATATAGGATTTCAAGGGCGGTTCTCAAGAGCGGTTGCAAATTGATGATGTCATCAATGATGTCAGCATATCGAACAGGACCTTCGGATGTTAGAATTTAGCAAATAGACAATCGATCTTAGGGTTTTGGCATGTTTCGAATGCAATGGAAGCATTGGTTTCTCCTAATTTTGAATCAATCATGAGATATAGGATTCGCATAGAATCTGAGGTTCAGGATGGTTTCCTTTGTCCATGACACATAGCATATATCCACTCTTGTTAGGGTTGCATAACCGAGGCTCCCAGCAAGCCTTTGATAACTTGTAATATCTTCAAGTAGTTCTCCCTAATGAGAACTAAGTTTGTGATTGAGTTCCATGGGTGTATCTACAAGTTTAGTGTTCTCCATCTTGAATGTAACCAACATATCATGAATGTACTTCCTTTGAGTAATAAGGACTCCAGAATTTGAATATACAAGTTCTAATCCAAGAAAGTATGTTAACAAACGAAGGTCACTGATTTTAAAATCTTCCATCATCTTAGCCTTCATTTGCTTGATGCCATTAGCATCATTACCTCTAATGATAATGTCATCCATAAAAACACATAGATAGATAACTTCTTAGTTAGTCTTCTTTATGAAAAAAGAAGAAGTTGCTTTGCTAGCAACAAAAATTTTGATCCTGCAAATATGTGACTAATCTATGGTTCCAAGCTTTAGGAGCTTGCATTTAATCCATACAATGCTTTCCTTAATTTGCATACATATTCTGGTTTGTCCTTGTCTTCATATCGTGGTGGTTGATCCATGTAAACCTCTAGAGAGATCCATCCATTAAGAAATGCATTCTTAACATCTAACTGATATAGGTTCCAAAACTAAAACTTACTAAAACTCTCATTGTTTACATCTTAGCCATAGCTTAGAAGGTCTCCTCATAATCTACTCCATGGGTTTCAGCAAACCCCTTTGCTACTAGCCTTGCTTTATACATGTTGATCGAACCATCTTTATTCTTCTCTACTTTGTAAATCCACTTGGATCCTATTACCTTCACACTTGCTTTCTTGGGGACCAAATCCCAAGTATTATTCTCTTGAGGTGCTATTTCCTCCTCCATAGCTTCTTTCCATTCTTCCTTCTTATTGGCTTCTTCAAATGAAGAAGGCTCCTCTAACATAGAATCTCTAGCCATGTATATAGTATGCTTGGTGACTAGTGAGGTGTCATAGCCATACCTTATGGGTTTCTTTCTCTCCCTTTGAAATCTTCTAAGTGCTTAATTGGATGACTCTCGAATGTCTTCCAATTTTTTGAATTTTGTCTTTCCCTTGGACTTCCAATTTTTGAAGTCAATCTGTTCTTCATCTTTTGAGTTGATTTCTTTTGATATTTGTGGTAGATTTATTTTCCTTCAATCATCTTCAAACCATGAGTTATTTTCATCAAACACCACATCCCTACTAACTGTAAATCCTTTGTTAATGGTATTATACAACCTATATCCTTTTTTATTTTGATCATAGCCAATAAATATACACCTTTCAGCCTTTGGATCAAGCTTTCCTCTAATCTGTGAGGGTATATGTGCATAAGCAATGCACCCAAAGACTTTACAAAGGTCTAGGGAAGGTCTCCTCCCATTCCATGCCTTATAAGGTGTCATTCCATCCAAGGACTTGGATGGAAGCCTATTAATTAAGTATGTGGCTATGGAAACAACCTCTGCCCATACATAATTTGGAAGTTTCTTTTCATTCAACATTGATGTTGCGGCCTCTACTATTAGTCTATTTCTTCTCTCTGCAACTCCATTCTATGCAGGAGTGTACCTCATTAGAACCTCTCTCTTTATGCCTCTATCTTGTAGGTAGGAGTCGAATTCATGTGAGAAATACTCACCATCTCCATTAGATCTGATTCTTGCCAAGCTTCTACCTGTTTGATTCTCAACCAATGCCATGTTTGGTTCTCAACCAATGCCAAATACTTCTTGAAACAAGTGAAAACTTCATTTTTATGCTTCATAAAGTAAAGAATTCTCCATCTACTATAGTCATATATGAATGAAAAATAATACCTTGATCTTGAGATTGATGGAAGTTTATTTTCATTCAACATTGATGTTGTCGCCTCTACTATTAGTCTATTTCTTCTCTCTGCCACTCCATTCTATTCAGGAGTGTACCTCATTGGAACCTCTCTCTTTATGCCTCTATCTTGTAGGTAGGAGTCGAACTCATGTGAGAAATACTCAACATCTCCATTAGATCTGAGTCTTGTCAAGCTTCTACCTATTTGATTCTCAACCAATGCCAAATACTTCTTGAAACAAGTGAAAACTTCATCTTCATGCTTCATAAAGTAAAGAATTGTCCATCTGCTATACTCATCTATGAATGAAAAATAATACCTTGATCTTGAGATTGATGGCTCTTTGCTAGGACCCCACACATCTGTGTGCACAAGCTCCAAGTAGTCTTCATACATGTATCCTTTTCTATTGAATGGTTGCTTGTGTGATTTGCCAAATTGGCATGCTCCACATTTGTAAATCATGTGTTGTTTGGAAACATTTGGAATGCCGAGCACACTTTGATCCGTGCATATTTGCTTTAGTGTCCTTTCATATTTGCTTTAGTGTCCTTTCACCTATATGACATAGTCTCTTATGCCATATCTCCAATTCTGGTAGAGTTTGATCTTTGTAATTGAAGAGAGCAATATTTATGGTATCTTCAAATTCAAATGTAAAGAGTCTACTCGATTTCTCACCTTTTGCAATCTTCTTGAAGCTTTGTTGAGGGTCCTCTACATATGCTCCATGTCTTGTGAATCTAAGCTGTAAGCCCCTCTTAACAATCTGCCCAACACTGATTAGGTTTTTTGTTATGGTTTGCACATAGAATAGCTTGCTTAAGAGGTTTATGTTACCATTAGATTCTTTAACATTTCCAATCTCCTTAACAGAGTGCTTAATGTCATCACATGTTTGTACTTCATGCTTCCCTTTAGGTTCTTCAAGATCACATAACGATGCTATATTTTCAGCCACATGATTGGAACAACCAGAATCAATATAGAATAGATGTGATCATCTTTACCTTTAAGTACTTCATGCTTCCCTTTAGGTTCTTCAAGATCAAATAACAATGCTATATTTTCAAGCATATGATAATCAATATAGAATAGATGTTCATAATATTTACCTTGCTTGGATGTCATGTTCATGATCAATAGAGAATCCTCTTGGTCTTTTGTATAGTTGTTGTAGTCTCTTCTACCTCTAAAGCCTCCTTGATAATTGTTGTTGTAGCGTTGGTTGTAATTATGATGGTAATTTCTTCCTCCATTATTGAACCGAACCTGCCTCTAGATTGTCCATAGCCTCCTTTGTGGAAGCCTCTAGCTCTCTGATTCTTTGTGTTCTTAAGCACTCATATGCGGTATGATTGGTCAAGCCACATATATTGCAAGGTGAAGAGTTGTATGATCTCCCCCTTCCTTGCTTTCCTCTTCTGCCCCTTCCTCTAGTACCTCTTCCTCTACCTGTGAAGTTCACTTGAGAGGTACTTGCCTTTTCTTCATTCCTTTTATCTTTGCCTTTATCTTTACTCTTATTTCCAATCTATGTAAAGGGAAGAAGATTGATTACCTCTAGAGTTATCTCCATTCTTGTTGAGCTTTGTCTCATGTGTGAAAAGTTGCCCCATTAATGTGTTGAGGTCAGATATTTGCATGTCCATATACAAGTCCATTGTTGTGGTGAAGGACTCCCACTTGTCATCATCCTTGATGCCATTTATGATCTTCCTTACTATGAGCTCCTCTTCTATTTCTTCTCCAATGCTCCCAATTTGGTAAGCCACATCCTTCATCTTGGTCACATAGTCAGCTACACTTTGCTTTGGTTGCTTCAAGGTTGTGAATGCCATCCAAAGCCGGTTCCTCTTAGCCCTTGCATTTGATGAGAAGTATGAAGAAAATACTTCCCAAGTCTCTTCGGAGGTCTTGCAATTCCTAATATAAGGTAATAAGAAATCAGATATTGCGTTAAGTATATAAGACCTTGCTAGAGCATCCTTTGAACACCATGTAGCTAGTCTTTCTTGCTCCTCTCTTGTAGGTTGATGTTTGCTTCATATTGGCATTTCTTTATCTCCAAAGATGTATCCATAAAAGCTTCTTACTTGGGGGTAAGCTTGCATCCTTAGGGACCATGCTAGATGATTGCCCCTATCCAATTTGTAAATTAATGATGGAAATCCATCTCCCATTTTGCGTTGATGTTGCTCTCATACCACTCTTGGAGGAGATGGTGGATAGATTCTAGAAATGAAGTGATGCTGCAAATCTCTGCTTCACACCAGCCAAAAACAAGTTGTGGAGAGTGAAGTAGATCCCTTGAGCTTTCTAATAACCACAAATAGTCATTGGATCAATGGATCAAAACAAATGAGTAAGAGATTGAACTATGAGGTAAGACTTGGTATTTTGGTCTATACACATGCTCAGTAAAATGAACAGTGCTCTCAACCTGCGAGCAATTGATCAAATTTCTTTTGAAAGTATCTGACTGACTTAGATAGCTACCAATCACAAGTCATTTCACATGAAATGATAAGCGTACTCAAAGAATTATGCTTAGCAATTGAGATGACTATCCCACATTTTCGGGCCTTTACAGTATGCAGACCAGTGACTAGAGTTTTGAAGATATCTCAAGATTGGACAGCACAGTGACAACAAAACTTTGTAACTACAAAATAGATACTATGTTGAATCTATATCACTTTAAGTCAATCAAAAGATCAAGTATGCATTAAGAACCAAGTCTGAGAAGTTATCTGTTATGAGATGATCATGACAGAAAAGAGAGAGTGAGTTAGATCAATGTATATGTATTAAATGATAAATCACATAGATTTACAAGGAAAGTGGCAATATATAATTGCACAATGTGAGAGTAGTGATTGAGCTATAGAATGAGCTCACTAAACACTAAAGATCCCTCTCTAATGATCTGCAAATCAGGCTCTATTGCACGCGAGATTTTGATCCATCTTTTATAGTTAGAGTTGGAGCCAATTTTTGAATTCAAATTCAAGCTCTTACCATAAAGTGAATCCTAAACTTTAGGACTTGCTTTCTTATTAGGGATAAAAGTAAATGCCTCTTTTTACAAGGGAATAGTCATATGTGACTTAGATGACTATATGAAGTGAATGCTAATTGTCCAAGTATGTAGGCTTGGACTCATTTGCACCAACAATTCCTAATGTGAGGTAATAAAAAATCAGATATTGAGTTAAGTATATACGACCTGGCTAGAGCATCCTTGGCACACCAAGTAGCTATCCTTTCTTGCTCCTTTCTTCTAGGTTGATGTTTGCTTCTGAATGTTGGCATTTCTTCATTTCTAGAGATGTATCCATACAAGCTTCTTCCTTGGAGATAAGCCTTCATCCTTAGGAACCATGCGAGATAATTGCCCTTGTCCAATTTGTCAATGAATAATGGAAATCCATCTACCATTTTGCTTTGATGTTGCTCTGAAACCATTGTTGATGAGATGGTGGATAGATTCCAGAAATGAAGTGGTACTACAAATCCTTGCTTCACACAAACCAAGAACAAGTTAGAAGTGTAAAGTAGACCCCTTGAGCTTTCCATGAGCCACAAAAGATCACCCAAGTGATCCTCTAATCAATGGATCAAAACAGATGAGCAGGATATTCTAATATGAGCTAAAACTTACTACTTTACCTACTCAATAAAATGAACACTGCTCCTAACCTGCTAGCAATTGATCAAATTTCTTTTGAAAGTATCTGACTGACTTAGATAGCTACCAATCACAAGTCATTTCACATGAAATGATAAGTGTACTCAAAGAATTATGCTTAGCAATTGAGATGACTATCCCACATTTTCGGGCCTTTACAGTATGCAGACCAGTGACTAGAGTTTTGAAGATATCTCAAGATTGGACAGCACACTGACAACAAAACTTTGTAACTACAAAATAGATACTATGTTGAATCTATATCACTTTAAGTCAATCAAAAGATCAAGTATGCATTAAGAACCAAGTCTGAGAAGTTATCTGTTATGAGATGATCATGACAGAAAAGAGAGAGTGAGTTAGATCAATGTATATGTATTAAATGATAAATCACATAGATTTACAAGGAAAGTGGCAATATATAATTGCACAATGTGAGAGTAGTGATTGAGCTATAGAATGAGCTCACTAAACACTAAAGATCCCTCTCTAATGATCTCCAAATCAGGCTCTATTGCACGCGAGATTTTGATCCATCTTTTATAGTTAGAGTTGGAGCCAATTTTTGAATTCAAATTCAAGCTCTTACCATAAAGTGAATCCTAAACTTTAGGACTTGCTTTCTTATTAGGGATAAAAGTAAATGCCTCTTTTTACAAGGGAATAGTCATATGTGACTTAGATGACTATATGAAGTGAATGCTAATTGTCCAAGTATGTAGGCTTGGACTCATTTGCACCAACAATTCCTAATGTGAGGTAATAAAAAATCAGATATTGAGTTAAGTATATACGACCTGGCTAGAGCATCCTTGGCACACCAAGTAGCTATCCTTTCTTGCTCCTTTCTTCTAGGTTGATGTTTGCTTCTGAATGTTGGCATTTCTTCATTTCTAGAGATGTATCCATACAAGCTTCTTCCTTGGAGATAAGCCTTCATCCTTAGGAACCATGCGAGATAATTGCCCCTGTCCAATTTGTCAATGAATAATGGAAATCCATCTACCATTTTGCTTTGATGTTGCTCTGAAACCATTGTTGATGAGATGGTGGATAGATTCCAGAAATGAAGTGGTACTACAAATCCTTGCTTCACACAAACCAAGAACAAGTTAGAAGTGTAAAGTAGACCCCTTGAGCTTTCCATGAGCCACAAAAGATCACCCAAGTGATCCTCTAATCAATGGATCAAAACAGATGAGCAGGATATTCTAATATGAGCTAAAACTTACTACTTTACCTACTCAATAAAATGAACACTGCTCCTAACCTGCTAGCAATTGATCAAATTTCTTTTGAAAGTATCTGACTGACTTAGATAGCTACCAATCACAAGTCATTTCACATGAAATGATAAGTGTACTCAAAGAATTATGCTTAGCAATAGAGATGACTATCCCACATTTTCGGGCCTTTACAGTATGCAGACCAGTGACTAGAGTTTTGAAGATATCTCAAGATTGGACAGCACACTAACAACAAAACTTTGTAACTACAAAATAGATACTATGTTGAATCTATATCACTTTAAGTCAATCAAAAGATCAAGTATGCATTAAGAACCAAGTCTGAGAAGTTATCTGTTATGAGATGATCATGACAGAAAAGAGAGAGTGAGTTAGATCAATGTATATGTATTAAATGATAAATCACATAGATTTACAAGGAAAGTGGCAATATATAATTGCACAATGTGAGAGTAGTGATTGAGCTATAGAATGAGCTCACTAAACACTAAAGATCCCTCTCTAATGATCTCCAAATCAGGCTCTATTGCACGCGAGATTTTGATCCATCTTTTATAGTTAGAGTTGGAGCCAATTTTTGAATTCAAATTCAAGCTCTTACCATAAAGTGAATCCTAAACTTTAGGACTTGCTTTCTTATTAGGGATAAAAGTAAATGCCTCTTTTTACAAGGGAATAGTCATATGTGACTTAGATGACTATATGAAGTGAATGCTAATTGTCCAAGTATGTAGGCTTGGACTCATTTGCACCAACAATTCCTAATGTGAGGTAATAAAAAATCAGATATTGAGTTAAGTATATACGACCTGGCTAGAGCATCCTTGGCACACCAAGTAGCTATCCTTTCTTGCTCCTTTCTTCTAGGTTGATGTTTGCTTCTGAATGTTGGCATTTCTTCATTTCTAGAGATGTATCCATACAAGCTTCTTCCTTGGAGATAAGCCTTCATCCTTAGGAACCATGCGAGATAATTGCCCCTGTCCAATTTGTCAATGAATAATGGAAATCCATCTACCATTTTGCTTTGATGTTGCTCTGAAACCATTGTTGATGAGATGGTGGATAGATTCCAGAAATGAAGTGGTACTACAAATCCTTGCTTCACACAAACCAAGAACAAGTTAGAAGTGTAAAGTAGACCCCTTGAGCTTTCCATGAGCCACAAAAAATCACCCAAGTGATCCTCTAATCAATGGATCAAAACAGATGAGTAGGATATTCTAATATGAGCTAAAACTTACTACTTTACCTACTCAATAAAATGAACACTGCTCCTAACCTGCTAGCAATTGATCAAATTTCTTTTGAAAGTATCTGACTGACTTAGATAGCTACCAATCACAAGTCATTTCACATGAAATGATAAGTGTACTCAAAGAATTATGCTTAGCAATTGAGATGACTATCCCACATTTTCGGGCCTTTACAGTATGCAGACCAGTGACTAGAGTTTTGAAGATATCTCAAGATTGGACAGCACACTGACAACAAAACTTTGTAACTACAAAATAGATACTATGTTGAATCTATATCACTTTAAGTCAATCAAAAGATCAAGTATGCATTAAGAACCAAGTCTGAGAAGTTATCTGTTATGAGATGATCATGACAGAAAAGAGAGAGTGAGTTAGATCAATGTATATGTATTAAATGATAAATCACATAGATTTACAAGGAAAGTGGCAATATATAATTGCACAATGTGAGAGTAGTGATTGAGCTATAGAATGAGCTCACTAAACACTAAAGATCCCTCTCTAATGATCTCCAAATCAGGCTCTATTGCACGCGAGATTTTGATCCATCTTTTATAGTTAGAGTTGGAGCCAATTTTTGAATTCAAATTCAAGCTCTTACCATAAAGTGAATCCTAAACTTTAGGACTTGCTTTCTTATTAGGGATAAAAGTAAATGCCTCTTTTTACAAGGGAATAGTCATATGTGACTTAGATGACTATATGAAGTGAATGCTAATTGTCCAAGTATGTAGGCTTGGACTCATTTGCACCAACAATTCCTAATGTGAGGTAATAAAAAATCAGATATTGAGTTAAGTATATACGACCTGGCTAGAGCATCCTTGGCACACCAAGTAGCTATCCTTTCTTGCTCCTTTCTTCTAGGTTGATGTTTGCTTCTGAATGTTGGCATTTCTTCATTTCTAGAGATGTATCCATACAAGCTTCTTCCTTGGAGATAAGCCTTCATCCTTAGGAACCATGCGAGATAATTGCCCCTGTCCAATTTGTCAATGCTTTGATGTTGCTCTGAAACCATTGTTGATGAGATGGTGGATAGATTCCAGAAATGAAAGTGGTACTACAAATCCTTGCTTCACACAAACCAAGAACAAGTTAGAAGTGTAAAGTAGACCCCTTGAGCTTTCCATGAGCCACAAAAAATCACCCAAGTGATCCTCTAATCAATGGATCAAAACAGATGAGTAGGATATTCTAATATGAGCTAAAACTTACTACTTTACCTACTCAATAAAATGAACACTGCTCCTAACCTGCTAGCAATTGATCAAATTCCTTTTGAGAGTATCTAATTGATTGAGATAGCTACCAATCTCAAGTTATTTCACTAAAAATGATTAAGTGTACTCTGAGAATTAAGCTTAGCAAATCAAATGACCATCTCGAAATTTTTGACCTTCAACAGTATGCAGACAAGTGAGCAAAGATTTGAAGATATCTCGAGGTTGACTGATGCAATGACAATGAAACTTTGTAGCAACAAGATAGACAGTATGTTGAATCTATGCCACTTTAAATCACATCGAATGATTAACTATGCATTGAGAACTAAGTCTGAGAAGTTCACTATTTTGAGCTGAACATGACATAGAAGTGAAGTAGAGATATGATCAATTTATATGTATTAAATGTTGGAGGAGATGGTGGATAGTCACAAGAGATGAATTGTTGTAGCTAAAACTTGCTTCACACCTGCTACAAGTGATGGTTTGAGAGTATTGTGGGCCTCTTTAGCTAGCTAGCTACTGCTGATTGATTTGTCCAATTTTTAGGCTGCCTTTTGCAGCCCTTCTGTACTTTCCCCAAAATGGGTTATGCATCTTCTACATAAGCAATAATAAGAATATGCTCTCCCAAAACTATACATGTATCTATATACGCTATAGAGAGAGATGGCAGGGAGAATCTCAGAGAATGTGCATGTTAATAGGAATGTGGATGCTCCTAAAAAGGAAGAGTCAAAAGTGGACACTTGGCAGTCATATCCAATGGGAGCAAAGAACGAGTGTTTTTGAGGATACTGGCAGCTTGGTTCCCCTTCTGTATTTTCCCCAAGTGGGGCATGCATCCTCTACATAAGCAATAATAAGAATATGCTCTTCCAAAAATATAAATGTCTCTACACATGGGACAGAGAAAGATGGCAGCGAGAATCTCAGAGACTGGATATTAGCAAGAATGTGGATGCTGCTAAAAAGAAAGAGTTAAAAGTGGGATTCATGTCCGGAAGCACAGAACAAATGAGGGCACAAATTCTCTACGAACATACATCAGCATAAATGCGAATGGATATAAATACACAAATGCACATATTAATACATAGGCACATACATATAAGCCTGCATGCATGTACATAGACATGCATACACAAAGGTTAGTATGTGCACATGGAAATGCATACATACGCACATGCATATGGGAACAGACGCTTATCTATAGACACATGGTATATAGATACTTCCCTTGATAAAAATTCCCTAAAGTAGATAGGAACATAGTTTGTATGACCAAGGTATAAGAGAATCTATTGAGTAATACTAATGTAATGAAGAACACTTGATTAAATGTGATCAGATGTATGCAAAGGATGTCTCTATATAAATGATATTATCTGTCCTGAATAATCCCCAACGATAGCTTAATCTCCTTCACTTTCTGCTGTAGGTTGAAGTAAACAAAGGAATGTGTGCGATGATTGGATACGCTTATACTTTTCAGCAGATAATGGAGAGGGAGAGATTTTCTTATGGAACTAATTACCGAAGCCATAAGTCACTGTACATATGTCCTTTGGTAGTCATTACAGGTTCGCTGCTAATTACAGGAACATTCATATTGGGCTGGAGCAACGAAATCTAGTTTCAAAGTTTATAAACTCTGAGCATCGGTGCACTACCTAATATTTACAGTATATCACACCATGGCATTCATAATCTTCCTACCTTTAGATCTTTGAATTCAGTATCTGTCAAACGAATTCAGATTTTAGCAGTGCAGCCTGTTTCTAATACATCAAGCTTCGTGAATGGACCTCTTTAGACTTTGAATTGTTAGAGGGGTTTCGATCGATGATCTTAAACTGATATTCGTGCTCTCACTAATTGAGCACACACTTTTTGCTCAGATGCTCAGACCTTGGCCTGTCTTTGAATGTATGCGAGTGTCTGTATAGGTCCCGAGCATTCCATTATCCGTATGGGTGGTTAACCTCCTTAAGACTTAGAAAAGAGATTCCATGTTATTAGAGAGAGAGAGAGAGAGACAGAGAGAGAGAGAGTGTACGCATGCGCACTGGATCTTCAAACTGACATTGCTTTTTGAAAATGCATCATTTCATGCAGGAGGCTGAAAAGACAGCTTTGGCAGAATCAACAGGACTTGACCAAAAGCAGATAAATAACTGGTTCATCAATCAGCGAAAACGGCACTGGAAGCCATCGGAGGACATGCAGTATGTAATGATGGACAGTCCTGCTGGTCAAACCCAGCATACATTCCTCCGTCCACATTCACACATCGCTTCACAGCATCTCAGTCCATATACCGTTTTGCAGACCATGGAAGTGGCAGCTGGAGCCGCCCCCAGTGCTACAATGATGTCATCTCTTCATTGAGAAGGATGGACTACATAAGCCTACCTTAGCAAAGCACAGGGTATTTCATTCTGAATAGAACTGCAGACATTCCATTTCTGCAGCCAAAAAACATCACGCTGCCATTTGTAAATTATGAATCTCATGTAGGAGTAACCATGTTAAGAGGATATCATTGATCAAACCAGTATAATTCTGCTTAGAGGCTATCCTATCGATCTTATTTTTCTGTATTCGATGACCATTAACCTTCTGAAAATGAAAATGGGAGTTTGTGTAGTGCACAAGATCGTATTCTTTGTAGCGCTCCCACTGTGCTATTTAATTTATAGTTGGCCAAGAAAGGAATAGCTTCTCTTGCCTTGTAAACTCTATTGCATATTCAACACTTTTTGGTGTAGCTTATAAGGTTCAAGAACTTCACTGATATCTTAAATGTTCAAATTAAAATGCGATCATCAGACTTCTTCTGTTCTTGTTTTTCAAAGAACTTGGAATCAATTTTAAAGCTTTAAGTATTTCAAAAACGGATCTACAAAAGGAAAAGTACAATGAATTCTCACTCATCTCATTATGGTTGAAAGATGTTAAAGAAAACTGGGGTTCCAAATTATAATTCTCACAGTTGAAGATTCAATTGCATGTGTCCAGTAGTTCAGATTCAGCTCTCTCCAAACTTGTGGAAAGCCGAGGGGAAGTATGTCTGAGCAAGTGAGGAGGGGAGACTCCCCAGAAGAAATGGAGAAACGTAATGTTCAAAAAGAAGTAATGTATATATGTATGGAAATCATGTTACGCTGACAGTACATGTATGGTGAGATATCATAACGCAGATCAGGAGAACAAAGATTCAGTACAAATGAACAAGTTGAGAAGCCTGTATGAGTATGCCATTTCATGCCTACTCTGTGGGTGGTGGATGACTTTGCATCATTAGACTCGTGATCATGAGCCTGCCTTAAACGAAGATTAACATAACGATACCTCACACACCATGCAAAAACGCGTTTGACATAGGACGTTTGTCATTAAACAAACATTAGCATAACGCTGTCTCATACAGCATGCAAAAAATCTGTTTGATACAGACCTTTGTCATTGTTGAAATCTGTTTGATACAGACCTTTGTCATTCACAAGGCCTGCTTGTCATGGTGGATCAACCAACCCATCGGAGCACCAAGAGAGAAACTAGTACATGCGATTTAAAACGAATAAGAAATTCATAATTCTGAAAGTGTGGATAGGCCAAAAATGCTATAGTTGATATGAGAAAGAAAATGTGATATGACAATGGGACTAAAACGATTTGCAGCTTTTTCATCCTTTGTGTTTCTGGTTTTCATCGATGATGCCATATTTGTTCTCATGGACTGTTGTGCTCACCCAAGCGCACTTCTCATGAGTCAAACATAGTGGATGAATGACAAAACTCAAAGTTTCGATCGAGAGAGTAAACCCAATCGAATACATAGAGATGCGCTCCAGCAATGTGGCATGTCGCAGGTGGGTTAGCTCTGCGAGTACTTAGATCGAAGATCAATCTCCCTGATTTTTCTATCTACACCTTGATTCTCCCTCCAATCATGAGCTACATAAGCTAAGGGAAAAAAATCTCTTAATCTTCTTGTCCACTATATAGCATTTCCTGAACTAGAATGCAGAAGATAAACAAGATATATGGTCACTCTTTAGTTTTTCATAACCTAGTATATGCAAGAAATCATGTGAAAGGAAAGAAGGGGTAGAGGATTTATGAATACATAATTGTCAAACCAGACACAACTTTGAGAACACGAGGAGAGAGAGAGAGAGAGAGAGAGAGAGAGAGAGAGAAACAAACATGATAAGATCAAGCTATTGGGCTCCTTCAAAGGACTTTCCTAATTTCCAAAATGATCCAAAGTCAACAAAATTACGGCTTTCATTGTCTTATATTTATTTGTTTGAAAAGGTCTAAAGCCAGCAATAACCATTAGAGGAATACTTGATAAGTCGAGAAAAGAAAATCTCTCTATACAAAAGAAATTTGAAAAAACAGAATGTTGATCCTCTTGCTTATTTCTTTCATCCATCCTTTTGTAGTTGAACTCAACCTTCCACTTCCTTTGTGCAACATTCTTCGCCTCCTTGCCTTTGATATCCTGAACAAGTTTCCTATGCATATTATGTGGAAAAGATGGCATCTTCACATTGATTAACTTGGTTGGTCACGTGGGAGAATATGTCATTCCATTCATCTACTTGTATCATTTCATGCGATGCATGTTGACTAGTACCCAAGAATTCTAGCTCATATGGGACCACATGAGCATTCAATTTTTTTCTTGATCTATAGGAAGGTTTCTAGTCTTTTTTTCAAAAGCTTGTAAAGAATGTTCACTCAAATGATTGCCGGTAGCGTTTAGTAAAAACATGAAGAGGGAAGAATTCCATTAAGCATTGATGACTAAATACTAAAGAGAGATCATATGTAAGAGGAAAATTGTGTTGGCTAAATTGGATGTATGATAATTAGAGATATTTACATTTTGAAATGGAGTAAGACACCAAAATCATTCAGCAATTTTTAGAAGTCATCTTAATCATGATCTTCAAGATTCCATTGAATTCACATAAAAAAATACAAACTATTGATGGATACAGACTCAACAAAAAATGACAGGCATAGGTGTACCTATTGGCAAGGATTTCTGCAAAATGCAGGCATATATATTCCATCAATATAGCATTTTTTTATACGAGTCAAGCTAAAGACGTCCTTTTTTTGTTAACTCACATGTATCAATGGTTTTTTTCTTTTCTATTTTCCTTTATGTTATAAAAGTACAAAATACCATTGATATAGGGACTGGTATATCAATGAAAAAAGAATACCGCTAAAGCAATGGATATTCATTTTGTTTGTGAAAATTAATATGCACATGTACGCACACATTCATACACACTTATACATACACACACGCATACTTATACACACATAAACATACACATAAACACATAGATACACACATACACATATATAGTAGAATGTTTTTTGTAGGTGATTCTTTTTTTTGGGAGGTGATTTATTTGTTTTTTAGTAGGTAAAAAGAAGTTTTGCAATGGATTTTATGTTTCTGTTTTTGGTTTTCATTATGGCTCTCATGCCTTATTTGATCACAGAATTGTGTGCCTTAGTGTAATTAAGTTCGGACTACAAAGTAATGCATGAATGTTTAAACGAGAAGAGTGGGGATTAGTTTTGATATATTGAGGACTAAAAAATAATGCAAAAACAATAGGTTGGTAGCTTGAGATAAATAAGTTAGGGTTTTTCATTGAACTTTCATTATTTTTTATGAAACTCTTTATTTTTTATGAAAAAATATTGATGTTTCTTTTTAGTATGGAGGACGATATGTACTACAGTGATGCAGAATTTCAGGAGATCTTATCTCTTATGAATCTTGTGTAGATGTAGTTTGCATCCCAAATTTTTTACGACATCTACCATTCCAACTCCTCAAACTAATCATCATTTCCTTATATTGTACCACCTATAGGGTAGACCAAAGCTATGTATATTACATCTCAAGAGTATCACAAGGTGTGTAGTTCTCGAGTGTCTAATATGAAAAATGATCATATATATGTTTGATATTCTCGAGCCTCACTCGTAGTAGCTAGATCATCCCATCGAGGATAAGGTCGACATTCAGATGGTGGTGGATATTGTGATGAGAATGATGCATGTATATCACCATGATCATGTTGTGAGTCAGAACCACCTACTTCGAGCACAATTGGCACACCTTCAAGTGTGCATAAGTATGATGAATCAAAGATATACGAATGTGCTCAAGATGGATTAACCCACATGGATATGAGTTTGCATTGTTATAGGAAAACGTATACATTCACTCGTAGAGTTGCAATATAACAGCTACATACTTCTTCATTAGAAGGAGAAGGATATAGACCAATTGAAATACATAATAGACTCTATTTGTTGAGAGTATCAGTAGGCACATGGGTGTGCTATAATTTCTCACAATTGGATAAAAGATGTTGTGGTTAAAACCCGAAAACATACACATGATCCATAAATCTATTGATGACATGCTTTCAAAGCTATCTTATATTATTGAACATGGGTGGAAGATGCTACTAGAGGAGACATATGATCCTCACCATTATTAGCAATAGAGATAGGCAAAAGCCACACATTCACAAGGCGTGGGGACCTCGCTTTTAGGAAGCAACAAATTGGAGACATTTGACCATGAGTTTGTAAGCATTTTTCATCTAATCTAATTATATATAGGCATTATTATTTTGGTTAATTACTTTTCTTATATATTGGATATAGTTTGTAGCCATTGGATGGTACAAGGGGGGTCTTACGGATATTTTGGTTAATATGGAGATTGCAAGAGAGGGGATCGTATGGAATAATCTGAGTTCTAACTCTCAATGTCGACATCAATGATATCACTCGATGGTACGTATTTCTTGTTTTTGTGTAATATTTTTCTTTTTTATGTACATAAGTTTTGCTCACATAATTTTAATTTATATCACAACACACTCTCTCATATTTAAATCATTACCAACCTCACAATAGACATATCATATTCTATCTTACCTAGATTATTTTCGGCCTTGCAACATACATACCACATTCTGTCTCATTTGCATCAATCTCTCGCATTTGTATCATTTACCTTATTATCTCTAGGGCCTTTATATATAAAAATAGACATACCTTTTTGTTTGCATTGTATTTATATTGATCATTTTATACATGGGGTTTTGTTTTGCATGTCCAATATTCTCAAGTTCAATTACAATTGTGATTACTTTTTTTCGGATTAAGATTTATGATTATGATGTTTATGTATAGGCTGATGATCATGATGCTCAGTTAAGACTTATGATTATGATATTTATGTACAATTCCATGATGTTTATGTATAGAAATATGATGTTTATGTATAGGTTTATGATTATGGTGTTTATGATTATGATATTAACTAAATTTGGTTTCTAAATATGATGTTTATGTAAAAATTTATGCATTTTTTATTGTGTTATTTAGTTAAGGTTTATGGTTATGATATTTATGTATAGGTTTATGCACATAGTTATGATTATAATGTTTATGTATAGGTTTATGCATAGGTTTATGATAATCATGTTTATGTAAAAGTTTATGATTATGATGTTTATGTATAGGTTTGAGTAAGTTCATGTTCTACAAGACCAACACAATCATGCACTTTCAAGTGCTATATCGATGGATCTAGCAAAATATGTAGTGATGGATTTTTTATTATTTTTAAATAAAAGAAATAAAATTACTTTATTCATGGTTTTTGGGTCACCATATGGACCACTATATTGACTAATATTATATATACCAATGGATTTGAAAGCACCATAATGAACAATATATCAATGATAAGGCAAGATACCCACATTGTTGGCACCCAAGGTCAAGGCCAACCAAGAGGAAGTAGGCACAAAAGAAGAGGGAGTATGTAAATCAAGTTTTGCAAATCCAATGAGAAGTGAAAGACTAATATTTCATACAACTCAAGTTCAAAACAATGATTGTTATGACTACCCTTGTATACAAAAGAACCCAAAAACCAATTTTGTAAGCATATGATGCATTTTGTGCAAATCGAGGAGTTCCCAATCGTGATGAGCTTAGGTATAAGCCATAGATAAAATTTCACATCTTTTGAAGCTCATTTGAGCCCTTGAATTAGCTCTAGGACATAATTTTTAACTACATGAAACATTGTGTTTAAAACTAGCCAAAGCTAGAGAAAAACTATAAATAGAGATGGAGAGCTCATTTTTGAGACTAGTCATTTTGGGAAAGAAAGTGTGTGTACTTATTAAGAACTCTTGTAAGTAAAATAATATACCTTCCATTGCTCATACTCTTTGCCTCTTCCTTCTGTGTGTGTGTGTGTGCAGCTTGAGTGGTTTCCACCTGAATCACCTTCACTCACAAAATTTGCTCACGATCATCATATCACCCTCATGTCTCTATGGATTAAAAATTACGAGGTTGAGCTCCTCAACATTGATTCTCACAATTATCCTAAGAGTGACACAAATGTATTTAGATGTGCATTGCAAGGACCATAAGTATATCAAAGTCTTCATAGCGATGGTTATTTTGACGTGACTTAGGATGGATGGATTTGAGATACACATCAAAACATTTTGATTCCATTGTACGTATTCCTTTTATGTATCATATTCTATGGATTTAGTGTGTTACGGAAAAATCATTTTATAAATTCTATAGGTCACCATAACTGTGAGGTTGGGGATTTCATGAAATTGTTTCACATAGTAATTTCGTATTTGTATCATGTAGCTCTGTATGAATTCATCATTCTTGGTTGGGCCCATAAATAAAGGATAATTAAGTCGTATCATGAACTTATAACATTTTCCAGTTTGTTGGGAATTGTGCACCGTTTTTTGTGGTTTCTCTATTTGTTGTCTTCATGTTTACTCAATTCCAATCAACAATACATCTTGAAATTGAAGTTGGCTTCTAGGTGTGCTTAATTATAATCTATATTCTTATTTATTTTTTTAGTTATTTGATTGATCATGGATATCTTTGTTTTCATGATTTCAATATGTTTGCATGGCTTTCTTGTACTTGATACATGGATCATCAAGTTGTTGATCCAGTCCTTATCATGTGCTGATGGAATCATAGGTGTAGGGGTAGGTAATGATATAAGATAATGCTTCTTATTAAGTCTTTGTTTATTTGCAAGATCTCTTTCACCTCTTGGATAATAATTCTTGAACTAGTTGCAATTCCTCAAAGATCTATCTTTTTTGCACATCAATGCATAGTATTCCATTCTGAGCAAGTAATAATAGTTGTTATATTTGTTTCTTCTTTGAAGTTTGTTCTTTTTAATTTTCACTTTGTATCTTTATATTATGTCTCTCATTGGTAGAGCCTTTCTTTACCTCATACTTCTTTTTGAAGTTTTTATTGATGCTTCCCATCTTTCAAAGCTCTTTTGGTTGGATCCATGTTTTGTTCTACCATCATTATTGATATGGTTTGTGATTAGAATTCTAGCTCAAAAGAAAGAGACTCGACCTAATCTTAATAACCAAGACCCAATTGCACTCATATTTTCCAATAGGCTTAAGGATAAAAAGCAATTATAATCTAATTAAGGTTCATTCAAACTTTGAAATGATAAAATTAATTCAAACAACGCATCAAGTATCAATGACTATCTTTTGAGAAATCATTGTAAATAATTTATCCATTTTATCAGCCAAATCAAATACTTAACTCCAAACAATTTATCAACTAACAGCCAATTTAAATTTTAATAAAGCATATTTTCTATTTCCATCAACAGAAACTTCTAGTTTAGTACCAAAGAATCTCTAACTTTGACCAAGCGATCAATAGATCTACATCACCTCAATCAAATAGATATATTCAACATTGGAATAAATCCATGCACCTCTAGATATGGAGGCATATGTGCAATGCTCAAGGAGAGAGAGAGAGAGAGAGAGGAGAGAGAAAGTATAATACACTATTGATGATGGGAAGCCTCACTCCAATTCAATCATCATGAGGCAATGATCTATATGTATAAAAAAATATTAGATACAGAAGTTAAGGGAGGGTCACATGGATGCTTACCCAATCCCCAACAATCTCCCACTTAACGGTCAATGACCACAAGTGGAAACAGAAATAAATAATGATGTATGGTTATTCGTACAATGTATAAGAAGAGTCTAGATGTCAACCCATTCCAATCAACCTACAGCAAGTACATCAAACAAGATGTGTCAATGCATCTCATATTTCTCTAGACTAAATTGGCAAGAATCAAGATTGCATGGGGCTAATGCAAGAACTCTCAAAGCTCCTACAAGGCTCCCACTTGCTATATGCATATGTCCATCATCAAACAACTGACAACTCCAATGCAAATGTTCCAATGGAAACCACAAATGTCTAGTCTGAGAATAATAGCTTGTGCATAAAAGTGTCAAATACTAGCAAATCATGTGCTATCCTTGCTAAACTAAAAATGCCGATGATGCCTATATCCAAGCCATCCAAAGCACTATTATCATAACCAACATATCTTGATGCAGAAACCATATGGGTAGAGATCTTTTCCTATAATATAAATAATATTGCATATAATCTTCATGTTCATTTTTCTAAGAAATGTTGATAGATCAATTGAGTCAAATTTTATGAAAGGATGTTCCACAAAAAGGCTTAAAGTAGGAATAGTTCAGCCTCATCATTTTACTCTATCACAATGAAAGAAAGACATTAGTGGTGACACTCAATGTTGGCAATTGTATATGCACACCAATGGCACACTAGAACATAACATGCTTATTATTCTTGTTGTCTCATTGCACCCCTAATCTAGATAGTGAAATTGTATATAGCATTTGAATCAAGGTCATCTATATAAATTTATTATCATTGAAGTGTGGTGATAAAAGAATTCAAGCTCATTGCAATTATCAAGGACTACTACTGAAAATCTTCAAGTTTTTTATCCTCCAGTAGATGGTAGTTCAATAGAGCACTAAATTTTTGACATGTTCCATAAATGACATTACAAAGCTTCAAAATCACTAGAATGATGAAAACCATTTATGTAGTTAGTTCATATTTCAAACAACTATAGATATTTGTGTAGAAATGATTGCTTTGTTACTTTGGCACTTGAATTTTTTGATTTACATAAAGAGGTAGTGGTTTCATAGGTGATATAGTAACCGAGATCCATAATTTCTTGAACCTTTTTATCCATCAAATAGAGTATGATAAATGTGTGCAAGTCATTAGTACAATTGTGATGCCCAATCACACCAACACATCACCAATAGCTATGGTCATTAGATTTGGTGGATAATACACCAATAATGTATTTTCCCGTGATTTGATGCTTGAAGCTTTTAATGGAATTATAAATGAGACAATATACTTGAAAGACAAAGACCACAACCCTAAGAACAAAAACTATGAGGAAATCAATAGGTCTAACATTGAGATTGCATTGAGTTTTTTTCATCAACAATTTTGTTTCCCACCAATGAATCGATACTCTCAAACTTAGAAATTAACAATGAAACAATTATTGTATGCAAAGAACCCATGTATCACACCCAATCAGTCTTCATCATTATGTATTTGAATAGCTTGTGAAAGTGTTAAAACAATTTGCAAATAAACAAAATCTTAATGGATTTATGACTCTAATTATCTTCATCCACTACAAGGAATACGAAGGCATAGAAACAATTGCTGTGACACACTTTTGTCACTATGTGATTGTGCATTTCGTCGCATTGAGCATTGAGCGCACACCATCGTTTAAGCAATGCTCCAATCGACACTATTTTTGAGGTTGTTAGCAATGTTAAGTGAAGCATAGCTAATGTGAGAGGTGCATATGTGGCACACTTAGAGCATCCCATATACGACACTATATAGCATCACATATGTGACGATTTAGAGAATTGCCTATGCAATGTCTGCACATTGCTTATGTGATGGTTGCTTTTGACAAAAAAAACCATTGGATCACTCTTCAATCATCATTTTTCATGCATTTGATTTCAATTTCTCTCTCTTTCTCTCATTTTATCTCTCTTTTGATTTCAGTTTCTCTCTCTCTATCTCTCTACTGCATATTATTCAAGAACTTCATCGAGCATAATATATGGCTAATTATTGTAAGTACAATTTTACATACACATACACATACACACACATACACATACACATACATACATGCATATGCACAAACATATCTACATGCACATGCATGCACATACTCATACACACACACATAAACACATACTTATACACATCCATATGTACATGCACATGCATCCACACGCACATGCATTTGCATGCACATGCACATGCATTTGCATGCACATGCACATGCATTTGCATGCACATGCATGCTCATATATATACACGTGCATATGCACACATACACATACACATGCATATATACACATACACATATACACAAAACACACATAAACATACACCTACATATACACATACACACATACATATAAACATATACACGTATACACATATATACATATACAAATATACACATACACATACACACACATACAAACACATACATGCACATGCACACACTTACACAAATATAGATATACACCTACATGTGCATACATACATATACAAACACAACATGCATATACATACATACATTTATACACACAAACACACATAATATGAATGAATTTATACAATCAAAGTAATAAATCACATGTTAAATATAAATTGTAATAAAAACCATTAGTAAATTTTTTTCATTATGTAGTACCATAGACATAATTAAAAACATAACTAGAATGAGAAAAAAATAAAATAAATAAATAAACACACACACACACACACACACACACATATATATATATATATATATATATATATATATATATATATATATATATATATATATATATATATATATATATATATATATATATATATATATATATATATATATATATATATGTGCATGTGTGTATCGATGTAAATAATACATCCAATGTAAAATGTCAATCATCCAAATCACCGCCCTCATCATGATCATCCACATCATCATGATCAATCTCATCATCATGATCATCCACATGATATGATGTATCTAAAGAAACATTTCTGTGACGATTGATATCGTCCTTCCTATGTCTGTCTCTCCACCTCATCTATATCTGGCTCTCCATAATACTCTTGTATTACATATAACAAACATAAAAAAAAAACATATAAAACACCAAGAAAAATAAAATAAATTATATCAAATTTAATAGTACTCACAAAAGCATCTAGATGATCTCGCATGTTCTCACTCAGACATCGATGTCCACAATGTGTAACAAAATCCATTTCATTTCTCATAAGATAACGACCATAATCCTTTCGCTACATTGAAACAAATAAAGATGATTAATGACTAGTGTTTTAAATAAAATAAAGAATATGGTTTCAATAATACATCTATTTAAAAATTTAGCAAAAAAACTTGATGACCCATTTGGCCTAAGTGCCACATATGACCTGATTCAACTCTCTTCTTTGTAGCAGGCTGTGTTTATTTAATGGAACAAAAGTACATAGTTTAAATATAAAATATTTATAAAAGATACAAGAATTATAAATCATAGTAATATAAACTATTTGGTATACCGTTTGCTAAGGAAATGATTCCTCAAGACATAACTGTTTGCAAAAATAGTGCTACGTCTCAGGTGGTATGTTATTTTTTTCTACCATACAATATCTCTTATTATTTTAATCCCAAACAAATAAAGGATCAGTATATAAAAAAATCTTTAAATTTATAAACATGCATACACACATACATACACTTGCAAATACATACATACACTTACATTTACATGTACACATACATACACATACACACACATACACACATATACACATACACACACATAATAAATACATATACATTTACAAGCATGCATACAAACATACACACATACACTTACACATACATACATACACTTAGACATGGATACTTACACATACATACGCATACACACATACACACACACATAAAAACAGATATACATACACACATACATAATATAATACATGCACTTTTTTAAACATGCATACACACATAGACACATACATATACACACATACAAACACATACACACACATACACATACACATACACACACATATATGCATACACTTACACATACATGCATAAACAACCCACACAAGGAGCACAAACACAGCAAGACACATGGAGAAGATGGATGGCTAGAATAGTTGTCTCTATCGATGATCAGAACTAAAGTAAGAGCTGAATAATATCCTTAAATACAAAGGACCACCACATTTGAGTGAATCATGTATGTGGTAGTGTAATAAAGTGATAGGTAGGAGATGGTTGAACCACACCCTTGAAAGATAGGAGATAGTTGAACTACACCCTAAGAGAGAGGATTAGGAATTAATCCTCAACTATGGCTTTTGGGGCAAGAGGTTAGCCCATCACATTTCTAACTAAGAGTTTGTGAGCTCAAATCTCCTATAGTTCACAAAATTGGTAGCATAACTTAGGAAGTAGGCTTTGGAAAGGTGAATTGACCTAGTGGCCTCTAAAAAAAGGTGCTTTGGCACTCTATCATGTGAAAGGGTAGGAATTGGGAAGGCAATGCTTTGAGAACTCTATCAAAGAGAAGTTGGGGTGTATCTCTTAATCTGTAGGTCAGATTGAGGCACATAAGATACTGTTGGAAAGCTCTCAAAAAGAACTTTCCAAATCTAATGAGAAAGCTAGGAAGTTTAAAGTCCTTGGGAATCCTTTGGTGGCACTTAATTGAGTGTTCAAGATACTAAACATGGGTGAGAACAGGGTTCAAGACACGAAGGTTATGAACAAGGTTCAAGAAAGTATGCAAGGTTGAGGACATCAATTCAAAGGTACCAAGGGAATTCAAGAATTGATCACCGAGGTTATAGGGGTACATGCGTAGATCATTGAGGACAATGATCAACTAAGGGGGGAAGAATGTAAAAAAGTGATAGGTAGGAGATGGTTGAATCACACCATTGAAAGATAGGAGATGGTTGAACTACACCCTAAGAGAGAGGATTAGGAAGTAATCCTCAACCATGGCTTTTGGGGCAAGTGGTTAACCCATCATATTCCTAACCAAGAGGTTGTGAGTTCAAATCTCCTATAGTTCATTATAGGTAACATGGGGAAAAAACGTCTAGCCAACACTAGAGTAAAATGTATAGGGAAAAAGTTTAGATCAAAGCTACTTGAGGAACACATAAGTGTAATGGTAATTGGTTATAGTAGAACGGTATCATGAGAGGTTTTTTCAAAGTCTCATATACGAGTTTGTTCATGATAGTTCTTTTGTCAAGATCCATGAGTTATTAGGCTTCTCTCTACAAAAGAGATCAAAAGGGAATGTCTTCTAGATAAGCTTCTCTCGAACGCTGGCTGATCAGGTTTGTCCACACTAGGTCCCACCCACACACAACTTTGATGCCCATCTAGAGTTTGGCTTCTCTTTCTCATTGAAGTTTTTTGCATTATATAGGACTCCAAGAGTTGTTCAAACATCCTATGTGGGATAACATGACCTTGCAAGGAAGATCTTAGCTCATTTTGAGGTGTTTATAGATGGTCCCTATAACCTACTCCATTAAAAGGTATTTAATCTTGCTCCCACATGCAATCATCCGTCCAACATCCATGGTGCTTTCTTTACATTCATTTTAATGTCTCCTAATGCACTTTATGTGGCATTTTTATAAGATAAAATTTGCCATGGCGATCTAGACAGAATCTAGATGAAGTCCTTCGTACTGTGCAATGTTATGTAGAGCCACACATGGGCCATGCTTATATAGATTTTATAATGGGAATTGGTATAGATAAATGTAGTCAGGAGAGAAAAAATATTCAATAAAATATATAATCCAACAATATCTCTTAGCCATGTTATGGAGTTTGGCACACAAAGTAGAGCAAATCCCAAGTTCCATCTAATTTCCCTCTATTTTTACAAGTATTAGAAGAGCTTTGTTCTAGAGTAATTTGTATTAATTGAAAATACGGAAGAGAATTATCAAGAAAAAGGTCAAGCTATATATGTTTGAATTAATCAAAAACATGATGGATCCCCCAACAGAAAAAGTAATGAGGAGGCTTGAAATCAAGGTACGTATATTTTAATCTATGTTTGATTTCATCATTTGTTTGCCATAACTTTCATTTTTGTTGCATATATTCATAGGAAATCGGGTTCTATCATCCAAAAATGTTGATATATTTCAGAAGTGGTGTGTGCAAACAACACACTTGGGATGATTGAGGCACTTTTTTTCCCTCTTTAGTGTTGAAATTTGAGGCTTGTGAAAGCACACAAAAAACACAAGGAAGAAGAAGAATCTTGGAGCACAACACAACACTGAATCAATTACCACGTGAATGTACAAAGATAAGTCACTCATTAGGGTTATAGGTGTATATACAAGCCAGCGAAAAAAAACCCTCCTAAAGAGGCAAAGAAGTGCCCTGACAGTCCTAAGTGTTCTCACACATATCACTACCAAAATACAATTTGAGAGATCTACCCAATTTGGGCTTCATGGCCCCTAGCTTTTTCTTCTTCATCTAGTTTCTTGTAATCACGTTTGTTACCTTCTTCCTTACTATTCAAGTGTAAATTATGAAATTTTTCTCCTTTTTGGTCTCCTTGTGCTTCTTCTAAAAAATCCTCATTTATCTCACTTATTTCAATTGTACAACGTTCTGCATTTCCCATCATCCAATTTAAGAGAGCATCATCTTCATGAGGGAAAGAAGGCATTACCTGAGTATCCACTATATACCCACTTGCCTTGCCAGTGTCACATCCTTCTGCCAAGTGTATTTGCAATTGATTATTAGCCTCTGTAAAAATCCACAACCTGTTCATTTCCTAGTCATGCAATTCTTTTGCTTGCCTTAGCCAAGGCCTTCCCAAGAGTAGTGGATAAGAGCTATTCTATGATAGGGCAATAACAACAAAATCTAAGAGAAACTGAAAACCCTACATTGTTATGGGTACCTTTTCAATGACGTTGAAAGGTGTTACTCGATGTTGATATGCTAGTGTGATCATAAAAGGGGATGTCTTATTGAGACCCAATTTTAATTTCTTCATTGTAAAATTAGGCATCAGATTGATGCCAGAGCCTTCATCTACAATATCACCTGTCAAAAATTTTGATTTTTATGGAAACATACAATCTAGAACTTTTGTATTATTATAGTGATGCATGAAGAAAATACACCATGAACCCATCTATACTAGGTGGTGGGCTCAAGTAAGCAGACTGTATGACTTTTAATAGATCATTTCTCACCTTTGCATCCATTTTTATAAGTTGGAATAGACTGACCTTGTGGTGAATTCTCTTCAAAATTTCCTCAATATTTACCTCTTGAATATTTTCCTGAGGGTGAGTAGGTTGATCCTTTAGTGAAGTCCTTACACTATCGTAGGCTTCTTCGATGGCCACCCCATCCTCCAAATCAGCCCTCTTTCCTAAATTCCTTCTTTTTTTCCCTTGATTCCCAGTTGCACTTCTGCACGAGTTGTCGTTGCTTGCCTAGCCCTAGTCATCATAAGTAATGTGCATGATGAAACAACATACGATTGTTGAGTCATACCTTCTTCTTTTGGAGACACTAAAATCATATGGATCGTAGCGGGGTGGTTGCGAGGAGAATCCCTTATATAATGATCCTTGGCATCCGGACAATGCTGACATGGAGGTGTGCCCTCAAGTAGAGAGCATTTTCTTTGTACATGAGCATATTCACCACAACAATAACACAATTAAAGGTCTACTATAGCTTGATCGATTATGATAATTCTCCTCTCTGTTATGTATATTTGATGTACTAGCATACAAGGGTTAGGAACTTATTATTACTCTCTTCTGATCTGCGTTGAGGTAGTAACAATCATGCACCTCATGAACACCTTTGCCACAAAATTCACAGCTTACTCTGTTAAGTCAGTTTTAGTTGGAGTGAGCAGTATTGTTGCATGTGGTACACCAAACTTGTCTTCGGATGTCCTGAGTGGTCCACAACTCCTCCACTTCAGTTGGTCCACTAAATCTTCATTATGGCATGTAGGTGGGGAGACAATCTTCTTTTCATTTTGAGTTTGTTGCATCTTTAGCTCTTCTAATTCCCTTCTAAGTTTCTCGATTGGATCAAGATTCGCGGCATAGTTTGCTTGAGTTTTTCCTTCAAAATGCATCCTAGCCTCCTCTATGCGAGAGGAGGCTACCACAAAGTTGTTTAGTATGGCATCAAGTCTAGGAGATTCCCTAAGGTTCTATTGGTACAACCTAGGAAGAGTCTTCTCTATCCATTTCTTAACTATGAAATCACTGAGAACATGCACCAATCCGGAGACGAATGCTTTAGTATGAGTATGTAATTCATCAAAAGATTCACCTTGCCTTCACTTTAGGTTCTCCAATTGATCTAGGGCTCATCTAAAGAGTCACTTGGTTGAGACATTTGTGAAAATGAAGTCTTGAATGCTTCCTAAGTGGTGAAGTGGCCTTCCACGTATTGGTTGTACCACTTATTTGCAAGTCCTTCTAGTGTAGAAGGAAACAACACCAACATCGCATCCTTTTGATTTTGAAAGCGACGACTATGGCATAAGGAGATGAATCTCCTTACATGATCATATGTGTCTTCATAAGATGATCCCTTAAAGGTTAGGAATTTAATGTTCAACCTTGAGAGTAGACTCGAAAGGTCCTCCATTGGCAATTGAGCTTCCTCTGAAGTATCCAAACAGAAATCCAACATCCTTGTATGCTTCTCTTTTGAGAGCGAGGTTGAAGCCAAACAATGGACAAATTTAAGGGTAGAGGAGTGATAACTTGACTTCTTGAAGGTAGAGATTACTTATTGAGGATTCTTTGTGCATGGAGAGGCTCTATGTCTACTCAAGCATGGATCATGGACCCACTTGCAAGATGCAAAAAGCAAGAAAAAACAATTCAAAAAACAATTCTTTATTGTCCCAGGTACCTCACACAAAAAATGCAAGGGTCCCACTAGGCGTGTCAAATTGTAGAGGAGGTATTGGGGTATCAACTATTGAAAAGTGCCAAAACTGTAGAAAAGGGCCACTGTGTCCACACTTCTCATACTCCTTCTACTCAAGGGGAGTTCTTCCTTAGGGAAGTATACCCTATGACATGTTTCTGCATAGGTATACTACTAGGCAATAAAGACACAAAGAGGGAAAAAATAGCAAGTACACTTATAAGAGAAAAGCCCAATTTTTTAACACTCCAAATGATTATATTGAGCCAGAAATAGTCCAAATGAACATTATAGTGGCCTAGCAGCCACTTCTGAGAATAGAAGAAATCAACAATAAGATATACTAAAATAACCAAACAATCACTACAAGAGAAATGCAAGAGAAATGCAAGAGAAACCAAAAGATACTAGCCAAGGCTACTCAATCACTCTATAATGCTGACATCCAACTTCAATAGGAAGCCAAAACTATGTATAGTCACCACAAAGTGGCCTCACCAAATAGATGGCAAGTTGCAATAGAATGCAAAGAGTGGCCAAGAAATAGACCTAATTAGAAAGAGAACAACAAACGAGATCCAAGACTTTAATGGTTTATGATGCCCTGATTGAGGGCCAAACATCTATTTATATAGGCCCAAGGAGTGGCCTTGCCGAATCTTAGCCTTAAATGCTGCACATACCAAAGTGGTGGAGGACTGGGCTAATTATGGCTCTGGTAGTCAACCACCTTTAGGCCTTCAATCATAGTTTCTGACACCACCACATCTTGGTAGCGATATAACCTACATTAATTTACATTGTGATTACTCCATACATCATCTCTTTGGTCTTATAGATTGCAAACCTATTGCCACTCCTATGGAAACATCTATCTCCAATCTCCCTTCTGCATATGATGCCATGTGTATGAGTGCATTTGAACATAGTTTCTTTAACTGATATGACAATATACGCATTGTAACTTTACATGGTTCAGGGCTTGAGAAAGTCCATGCTCTCATACCATTACAATAAATAGATGAAATCATTAAAAAAAAATCCTTGTAGGCATACAATGCCAAAACCATATGTGCCAACTGCTCGAACTCTCTTGATGGTAACATTTGTTGCTTCAAATAAATTCTTGCAAGTTTGGGAAAATCTAGTTTACATGTTTGAAATCACTCAATTTTATCAAGATTAGGTTCAAAAGTTTTGTCCATGTATCATATAAATAATGAAAAACTTGTAAGGGAATTCCTTGCAAATAGATAACTCGATATGTGCAAATTGCCTACGGAATTTACCCATGATGAATTTATGAAATGTGGTATGGTAAAAGCATTAATAAAAATGTTTAGATTCCCAAAAAATTGAATAATTTTTTTTTTCTAAGCTACAATTTATGAATGAATCAATAAAGAATTTTCACATAAAATAACACAACCTCAATGTTCATAGGTCCTAGGTAGTGAAATCCATTGATGCATCTAATCAATTTCAAATTTCAAAATATTTACCTCATATAAAGATAATACTTTATGATAGTTAAAATGAATAAAATTCATCTTTATCTAGCAAAGGAGCTATTGAGATACTATTGCACATATAGCCAACTCAAGTTTTCATCACACAAGTGATGGATTAAACATAATTAAAAGTAATAAATTGAAAAACATGTGAGATCTAGATAAAACATACATTTATAAAAAAAAGGTAAATAAAAGGAAAATAATTTGCATTACTTATGCCATTTGTATGTCATGCCTAAATTTCTAGGTGCCTACAGCTATCTTTGATGAATTTTTGCCACAGATACCAAGTTCATGCACGGCTCATTTAACCATTAAAAAAGTCTTGAATTTTTCTCAAATTTGGGCATATTAAATTTATTTAAGTTTCCCATATTATATCATTTTTTCAACAAATTTGGGGTTGTTCATTACTCAAACTGGGAAAAAAATCTTCTAGCTATTCTCATAATATTCAAATCCTTATCAAACAATTCTAGCTAGAAAACTCACCATTACCTTTGATTGGAAAATTATTTTTTGAATTAATCTCTATGATAATATTGTATAGTGAAAATCATATCCTTAACAAAAGAATACTCAAATTTAAAATTGGAATTGAGAGAACCAATCTTCATAAGTGGCTCATATTCTTTATTTTCACATTGCAAAAATTGTTATCACCTTTGTTCCAAATTTCACCCCACAAATCTAATCTAATTAATATGATATTTTTGTGGACATGAGAACTAACGTTAACCTCTCAAGTGCACAAAAATGAAACAAAATTACGTTTTGAATCATAATGTATAATTCACAAGTATTGGTCTTAAAAAATTTCAAGACTTGTCACATAAAATAACACAACCTCGATGCTCTTAGTTCCTAGTTAGTGAAATCAACTAATGCATCTAATCAGCTTCAAAATTCAAAATATTTACCTCATATAAAGATAATATTTTATTATAGTATGCATAAAATTTTAAAATGAATAAAATTCATCTATATCTAGCAAAGGAGCTATTAAGATATTGCTGCACATATAGCCAACTCAAGTTTTCATCGCACAAGTAATGGATTAATGATAATTAAAATAAATCAGCTAAAAAACATGTGAGATCTAGATAAAACATGCATTTATAAAAATATAAAAATAAAATAAAAATAATTTGCATTACTTTTGTATGTTATGCCTAAATTTCTAAGTGCCTATAGCTATCTTTGATGAATTCTTGTCACAAATACCAAGTTTTGTAGAGTTCATTTAACCTATTTAAAAATCTGGAATTTTTCTCAAATTTGGGCATATTAGTTTTATTTATGTTTCCCATATTATATCAAATTTTCAACCAATTTGAGCTTGTGGGCTACTCAAAATAGGAAAATTTTATTCTAGCTATTGGCATAATAGTCAAATCCTTATTAAAAAATTCTAGCTAGAAAACTCGCCATTACCCTTAATTGCAAAATGATTTTGCAATTAATTTCTATGATAATAAAGTATAGTGAAGAATATATCCTTAACAAAAAAAAAAACTCAAATTTAAAATTGGAATTGAGAGAACCAATCTTCATAAGTGGCTCCTATTCTTTATTTTCACACTATAGAAATTGCTACCACCTTTGTTCCAAATTTCACCCCGCAAATCTAATCTAATTAATGTGGTATTTTTGTGGACACGAGAAATAATATTCACCTCTCAAGTCCAAAAAATTGGAACAAAATTAATTTTTGAATCAAAATATATAATTCTTCCAAGGTTTGACTATTCACAACTACTGGTCTTTAAAAAAAAATTAATTTCTTCATCACCAATTGCCCTTTCTCTTGATGAGACGTACTCACATGTACTTTCAGTCCCTTTTGTATGAGTGGATGATTATATTTTTGATGACCCACTCACATCTCTTTGGCTATTGAATACATTACATGTCCATGCTCATCTAGCAAGAAATCAATGTTATCATTAACAAATAACTAAACGTGCTTTGATCTAGCAATCGCATAAAACCATTTGAGTAATATTGTATTAATCAATCTCAATTTGGAACAATTACCAAAGAAAAGAACCACGTTGCTATGGGGAATCCTATCTTATAACTCTCTTGCACCAGAATAACTTAGGCTATTAATCATTAATGTATGCCTGAAAAACTTCAATGCTGTATAAAGGGAACTCATACCACAAAATCATGGTCGCATCCTACCTTCTCATTGAGTTTTAATAAAACTTAGTCTCATCAACTCTAATATTTGGCTTAGGTTTTTTCCAAATCCATAATTTTCCAATAAGGTATATGTTCAGGGTTCTACCTTTTCTCCTACCTTTGAGATTTCAACATTTGCATGACTTTCAACTTATATTATTTGATTGTTTTGAAAATGCTAATCTTATTATCTACTTCCTAGAAAATATGTTAACTTCTAAGTTTCCATATATTTTGTTCTATCATGAGATAATAATGATTATGGACATATGGGACTAGTATGTTTGATATGTATTACTATATATGTGAGTAAGTCAAAGATTCAGATTCTATCAGATTTGTGTTACAGAGATAGAAGAAGATACTTGTTATGTTACAAAAGGTTATGAATCCTAAAATGCCTTCAGCAAGGTTTTGTTATGTTAGGATCAGCTAACCTTATTCTACAATTTGGAAAGCTGAGGAATGACATGGAAAGCTATTGGCATGTGTACAGTGCTAACAAAAAGGGTCCAAAAATTTTGTTTCAGATACAGGTATTGATCCCTGAAGATCAGATTTATTGAAAGAAGGAAGACGTTCCACATTTCATAAAGTCTGATATATTTGAAGAATTTTGGATACTAGTGTTAAGTCATCTAGGGGGGTGATGAAACATGAAGACTTATTTTCAAATCATATGTTGTAAATCTGGAATTCTGGGAACCTGAGATATGAATGAGCCTTAATGCATTGATGGAAAAGATCTAAAGTTCTGTAACCAAAACCTTAGTGCTCTGATACCAAATGTTGGAAGTGAGGTAGGCCCTTAGGCTCATGTCACAGGTCCATGGTTCCATAGTTCCAGTCATGTACAACATTAGTTCCAGCAATCTTCCATATTGACAAAACATGAACATACCACAACCTTAATCATAAAAATGATGAGATAAAGATAGAGAAAGAATAGACAACATGTGTAAGGTGTTACGTAAGCCATCACTTACTCATAGTATCATATATACCAATGTTCAATGTACAATGTGGGAGCAAAACTCTCAACCACTCTATGTGATGAGAAATAGATGAATGAGTGAATGTACAATGTAACAAACATATTCAGATGTATGGGCAGTAATCTGAATATACATGAGATGTGTGACCTTATAGGTTATAGAAGAGTGAATATGAGTGACTGAAAGAGGAAGGATCAGTGTGAAACTGATAGTCAACAAACCCTCATCTGAACTTAGGCTATGGAAGACCCTAAGTCAGATACGTGTGTGAAAAGATCACATACTTATAAAGTAGCATAGAATGCTAACAAGTTTGTTGCTAGAAATCCTCAAACTCATGTGAACACACCTTCTCAAACACCTCATCAAAATATGCATAAAGCATATACGTACTGTTTCTCTTGTACCTATGCTGAATAGGACTCCTCTTGATATGAACGCCATGGGCTCCATAAAATTCAAGTAGTACCTGTGTGCATAAAGAGAATATGTACCTGAATATTTAACATAAGATGTGAATCTTATGTTAACCAACATCCAATGTCTTTGAAGTAGCCCGACATCTTCTTGTAGAAGACAATCTTCAACCTAATATCTTCCTGTAGAAGACAATCTTCAAACATGTCTTTGAAGTAGCCCGACATCTTCTTGTAGAAGAGAATCTTCAACCTAATATCTTCCTGTAGAAGATAATCTTCAAATACACCATGTAGTTGGCCGATCCTCGCCATCAAGCTGCTAATGACCAAGTCTTCTTGCCATGAACAAGAGATAACCTCCTCTCCATTAGCTAGAGTGTGAGCACACCCTTCATCTTCACCAAGAAGAATCATTAAGAAGAACTCCATAGCTGCTCCTCAACATGCTTCAAGTTAGCACCATGGCTGCCCCATGTGCTAGAAGAAACACCACCTCTATTGAGGTCCAAGCTCCAAGCTTGTGTTGAATACTAGGTGAAGGAAAAATAGAAGTGAACCCAATGGCTTCTTATATAGTAAAACTTTGTCCCTTGAAAAGCTTCTCAAAAGCACAACGATCGCCAAACAAAAAACTCTATCACGAAAGCTCCGTCCGTGATTGCTCGTGGTTTTAATCCGTTCGCTGTTGGCTAATTATTAAATCAAAATTATAAATATTTTTGCTCACTACTCGTGCAGCCGGCGGGGATTGATCTCACGCCAACAAATGGGAGGCCGACGTTTTAACCACGCTGCCAGCGCTGTTGTCTTGTGGACTTTACTAAAAGATAGTTATAATTCCTAGCAACTCCCGTCAATTCTTAAATCAAAGACTATACAAGATGTCTACAGATGCTATGATCTAAGAGCAAGATTGACCAACCTTTGACAAATAGGACATTGTTTCCAACAATGTGTGTATACATGAATGTACATTAATATGCCTATATGAGACAATTTGTATGCACCACATGTGTGCCATATATGTGAGATGATTGTGCATATGAAATTAAGTATGAATAATTAATGAATATGAATGTGATTGTGTGTCATATATGCATGATTATGTAAAGAACAATAAATATGTAAGTATGCACTTAGGTTATACATACCATTGCTTTGCCTATGAGGAAAAGGGCCATAAAGGTCAAGTCCTAAGCATACGGGATAGCTAAGGCCTAAATGCTAGATTTCATGAGTGGTTTTCTATTTTTGATGGCAAAATGGATATTGTAGATCATATAAATGCAATTTGGGTGGAGAATTATAGGTAGAAGATTGGGATGTCCATTTTTGGAACCTCACACTTTGTATTGGAACATAAAATTATAGCAAATTGATTATCCACTATCTCACTCTTTAATTATTTTTCTTTGATGCTCTTTTATTGTACTCTCAAAAGTTACAATCATGCCTAGTTGGATAGAATCCCTTGTTTAGTTGGTTTTCAAAGTGTGTATGCAAAACTTGATATGATTTTGTAATCATTTTTTTCTTCTTATGAGTTTTAAAAAAAAATCAAATTTTCATTAACATAATAATGTTGATAGATTATCAGCATTTAGTTGCTATTTGGAAAGCCATTACGAAAATATAAAGTGACCTCAAAGATCAAATTAGCTCTACTCAGAAGTGGGATGCTAGAGTTTAATGAGTCACAAACGAGGTGTAGCACAAGTCCCATGCTAGTTGATACTTACTTTAGGAAAACCTCCTTTATCAAAAAGGTCACATATGGTCAGGATCACTTAGGCTTGCACGAAGAACTTCTCTCAAAAGTGCATGATCACAAAGTGGTAGGGCATGGTGGCCAAAAGACAAGTTATGAGGTCTAACACAAACATTTGTACTGACCCAAGATCAAGATCCAAGTTATAGAATATGTAGAAATGCGCCTTACATGTCAACTCATGCATCAGGGTTGAGTCAAACCCATGGGCATACACCAACTATTGCCCATCCCAAACAAAACATGGGACATGATCAAGATGGAATTCATCACGAAACTTCTTGCATCCCATGGTTACACTAGCATCTTTGTGGTAGTGGAACAATTTTCCAAACAAGCTCACTTTGTACCACAAAAGCCCCCCTTGAACACTGAGGTAGTGGCCCAAATTTTCTTCATACAAGTGGTCAAATACCCATGGAATCTTGTTGGCCATATAGGAACACAACCACCATAGACACCTAGGAACACAACTTGGATTCTCTTTGGATTATCATACATAGATAGAAGGCCCAACAAAATGGCCCAACCACATGATAGAGGATTGCATTCAAAACTATGTCCAAGAAGATTAGAAGGATTTTTTCCAACATTTAAACATTTTGGAGATCCACCACAATGCCTCAGTTTATTCAAGTTGAAGATGAATCCATTTGAGTTGTCCACATGTAAAGAATGTTGAAGTTCAAGGACTACAGAAACACACAAACAATACAAGGAAGAAGAAGAAGAAGCTTGGAGAACAACACAACATATCGTGTATTACCAAGTGAATGTTCAAAAATAAGTGATGCATTAGGGTTATAGGCATGTATACAAGTCGGGGAATAAAAACCTCGATGGTCCTGAGGGTTTTCAAACACATCACCATCAAATCGCCCCTGGGAATGATATGGTGAACAAGGAGCTAGCACTCATGTATAAGGAAGTGCCAAGCTATGTGGAATGAAATCAATCCACAACATGAAGTAAGCCCAAAGGTTTCTAAAAAGCTTCAAACTTTTCCCTAGGGAGAGCCTTTCTAGAAAAGTCTACAATGTTATCTTGTGTGGGAACATAAGCCAAATTTATGTCTCTAGCAAATAATCTTTCCCTGACATAATGATAGTGCACCTCAATGTGCTTTGTGTGAGCATGGAACACAGGGTTCCCCCCAACTACCAATGAACTCTTACTATCAGTAAAGATGGTGGTGACAAAAGAACAACACCCGAATCAGCCAAAAGGCATATGGGTCACATAAATTGAATGGTAGTTGTGAGAGCTACCCTATACTCAACCTCACAAAAAGATGAGGCCAGAGTAGATTGCTTCTTGCTCAACAAACGTATGTATGATCTACCAAGCATGAAGCAAAAACCACTAGTTGACACATGAGTGTCATAGAAAGTAACCAAATTTGAGTCTAAGAAAGCATGCAAATCTAATGGTAATGATCCCCCATTGGGATAAAATAATCCAAGTGGTAGGGCACCACCAAAGTATCAAAATATGTGCTTAACCACTTGCCAATGCTTGACATTTGGACTATGCATAACCCTATCATCTAATAGAAAACAAATTCAATATGAGGCAAGGCTATGCATAAGTAAATCAAGCATCCAACAACTCGATACTATAGGAAAACATCAAATGCATCTACAACATCATGATGCCTCAACCATAAAAATATTTCCAAGGGAGTGTCAATAGGTGTGCAACATTCAAGGCCAAAATGCTACAATAATGTGTTAATGTATTGTGTTTGATATTATCCTATTCCCTCACCAACCTGCATAAATTGAATGCCTAAATAATCACCCAAATTCCTCGAGTTTGGCATCTTAAAGGAGGCATGAAAATCAACCTTATCACCAATTTGCTTCCCTTTTCGGACCAATGAGCAACATATCATCAACATATACAAAAATGATCAGACGTACATCGTCTGCATGCTTAACATATAAAGTGCTCCAGTTTGACTATTCTCAAATCCATGCGCTAGCAAGTAGGCATGCATATTTTCATACCAAGCATGTGGTGCTTGCTTCAATCTATAAAATGCATTTTTCAAGATGCCCAATTTCTTTTCGTGCCCTTCATGCACAAACCATGAGGTTGGAATACATACACTTCTTCATGTTAATCACCATTTAGATTTTTAGTTTTAATTTCCAATTTATGTATGCAAGTGTCAAATGCTATGAACAGATTCCATTCGACATGTGGGAGCACATGTGTCATCAAAATAAATTCCCTTCTCTTGAGCATAACCTTTGGCAACAAGCCTAACCTTATACCTATGAACTCTTCCATTAGGCTTACATTTTAGCTTGTATACCCATTTAGTGCAAGTGGCCTTTTTTCCTAGAGGAAAATCACATAAAGATCAAGTACTATTCTTTGCATCCTTTTTAATTGCAAAATATCCATCCAATTTTCTGAATTTTGGGCTTCATAAAAAAATAGGATCATTTTCATCACAAAGACTAGAGATAGGCATTGCATAAGAATCTGATGCAAAGGAAACATTATGAGATGGTGCATCCATATATGCATAGTTTTTTCCTCTTAAATTTCAAATCTTTCATCAAGAAGTGCATTCTGTAAATTTGCATGAGAAATAGAGTGATCTGCATCTTTCTTTGAAACTTGTAAAGGCTGAGAAATTGCCTCACTTGGAGTAACATTTGATTGTTCACCTGTAAAAAGAGGTGGTAAAGTGTCATACACATCCTTTGCACTAAATGATGGTTCCTAAGTACATGGAAGTAAGTGTTGAATTGCATCTTCCATGAAAACACCATTAAAAATAACTATAATGTGTTTAGTCTATGGATGATATAAAGGATAGCCTTTGCTTTCAAAACTGTATACAATAAAAATACATTTCACAACCTTATCATTCGATTCTCTATGTTATTGTTTAGGTATCAATGCATATGTCAGACAGCCAAAAACACGCATATGACCCAACATATAGCTTGGGACCATGCAAAACCTCATATGGGGTGATAGAAGACAATGGTTGTTGGAGTTAGATGTCTGCGAAAGCACGCGAATAGCATAAGTTCTTTATGATATGATCATTCCCTTTACAGTACTTGTAAAACAATTTCTGCTTTTCTAATTTTTTCTCATCTTTATCTTGGTTCTTTGAATGTGCAGCATTTGCAGATTTTTGCTTACTAGTAGAAGAGCTCCATTTTCCTTTGCCCTTCTGACTAGCTAGGAAAGCTTGATCTGCAACATGCATAATGGACCTGTTCTGCCTAAACGGATCTTCTTGCAACAGAGCAGAGACTAACTCCTCAGATCACAAGGCATTTGGATTGCTTTTCATCATCAATCGAAGAGTAGAAGCAAAACTCTTATATGAATCAGGAAGACCATTCAGAATGGTCTGCACAAATGAGCTATCTGGTATAACCTCATCCGCAAAAATCAATTGTTCCTTCAAGTCTTTGATCTTTGTTAGAAAACTGTCCATAGAATCACCTTCATTCATGTGCTCACTCTCCAACTGTTTTCGGAGACAAGCAACACGAGCCTCATTCCTAGCTTGTTACAATGTGGTAAGTGTATCCCAAGCATCCTTAACCGTTCTCCAAGAGCAAATGTGAGGAATAATGGCACGTTTGACAAACAAAGCTATCAATGCATGTGCCTGGCATCTCTGCCATCCCAACGAATTTGCTCTATAGTAGGTGGAGCAAAAACCGTAGCACAAACAGGAATATGCAGAATATCATCATCTTCAACACCTTCTGCATCAGCTTTAGTGCTTGCAGTTGTGACAGCTGCAGGTGTGATAGAACGTTTTTCAACACCTTGCACAATGTTCCACAGTCCTTTTGCAACCAATACATGTCGCATCATATAAGCCCACAACGGGTAGTTGGTACCATCCAACTTATCCTCAATAGCCAACATACGAAATACATCACTGCTTTCAGCCATGGCCGGTGACTAAAATACCTTGATGCAGAAAATTGATTGTATCTCAAAAAGTTAAATGGAACTGCCTAGACCATTTATGATAAACCTGTAGCAGACTTTGAGATGCTTATACTGGCAAACAGAAACAGGTATATAGTTTTGGCACAAAAAGATGAAATAGCTTGCACAAGCACTACGATAGTGCATTTGGAGGCCGAAACGAGCTCAGATCGCGATTTTGGCACGACAAAGCGAAGCAGTTCTGATCTTTGAAACACCTTGACTATGCTCACCAAATTTCATGCAAATCTGAGACTGCAACTTGAGAGGTGTAGATGATGCCCTAGATTAAGCAGCGCCTGCTCTGATACCAATTGTTGGAGTTAGACGTCTGCGGAAGCACGCGAACAGCGCAAGGAAGAAGAAGAAGCTTGGAGCACAACACACAATACTAAATGTATTACTAGAGAATGTACAAAAGATTAGTATCCCATTAGGGCAATAGATGTATATACAAGCCAGGGGAAAAAAACCTCCTAAAGAGGGAAAAAAGCCCTAGCGGTCCTAGAGTGTTCACCCACATCACTACCTAAATATATCAACAATGGTTTCATGAGATACTTGTTAAGTACATAGATGCACATGTAACAACCTCAAGCGAGAAGCTATGTGGTAAAGCCTAGCTTTTGATCATGCACCTTGTCATTTCCATGAAAGAATTGTTCTTCTCTCAACAAATCCACTTTTTTTTAGGTGTATGCAACACTATAAAGTGATGTTCTATCGCATTCTTAGCCAAAGATGTATTAAAATCAAAAGGCATACCCTCTCTCCTCCCATTAGAATGGAGGGTGTGCATTAATACATGCTGCCATATTTTTAGCCATAACCAAGAATCGTTTAAAACAAATAAACACTCTAGAATTCACTTTCAATCAATAAACCCACGCATTCCTAGAGAATTCATCAATGAAAGTTTTGAGATTTTGATTTGCAAATTATAGGAGAAACATTTGTAGGCCTTTTAAGTCCCTCTAGTACATCCCCTTGTATAACTACTCAATCTATTGGGCTTGATTAACCTATCAAAAAAGGTCCAACTAACTTTAGCTTTTGCCGACACATAGTAGACAATAGCGTAAACTAAAGCTATTAACCACACCTAATGGACTATTTTAGGTTAGGAAACTCTAGATCTTTAAAATACTAGCTTGTGGTAGAATTAGGGTTTCATTATAACTTTAATTTCTCGTAATAAAGAAGAACTAGACATAGATATTTGGTGGACATATACATAAATATGTAAGCTTTAGAAAGAAAGAATAGTTATTGAATTGGATCTATACAAGTAGGTAGTGTCTGCCACATGCTCTTACTACAAGGGGTATAAGTCTTGTAGCTCTTGGTTTATGCTTCTCTCTCCTTGGATAGATCTTGGAACTCTTTGGACTTAATTTCCAAAGTATGCCCTTCACTCTCGTTGCATGAATCAACCTCAATACCACCTTCTCCATGGGATTAAGAGTGAATAGAACTCCATGTGACAATTTGCCTATGCTTGTGTGACCTTTGGCTCTTCACATATACTTTGGTTGACTCTTGGCTCTTTGTATTTCAAAATTTGGATAAAGGTGCACATTTATCCCAAATTTAAAGTATCATTTTACTTTTGCAACATCCTTCCCTTACTATACGTTCATGAGCTTTCCCAATTCACATTTTCAACACTCCCCCTCAAGTTCATAATGGAAATTTCTATCTCCAAGAGACTCATTGCCTTCTTGAACTTGTTGAACTTATTTGCATCCAAACTCTTGGTGAAGATATTTTCAATGTATTCTTTATTGCTTACAAAATGATCATAACACATCTTTACTTACCACCTTTTCCCTTACGTAATTATAGTGGACCTCTATGTGTTTACTTCTAGCATGGTATAGGGGATTATTTTCTAGGTGAATACTAGACATGTTGTCTCCATATATTGGAATAGTGCCTACCTACAAATCGAAGTCTTTTTCTTTAGACCATGCAAGGCCTTTCTTAACTTGCATACAAAGGCAAGATGTCATGGATCTTCAAACCCTTGAGGTTGAGCCATATATACCTCTTCTTTCAACTCACCATTAATGAAAGCATTCTTGATATCAAGCTAGTAAATGGACCACTCTTTGGCTGCACATATGGTTGTTTTAGCAACAGGGCTAAAGGTCTCATCATAATCAATACCTTGTGTTTGTGTGAAGCCCTTTGCCACCGATCTTGCCTTATTTCTAGCTAGGGTTCTATCTGAGTTGTAATTTTTCATGTATGCCCATTTATTTTGGACTATCTTCATGCCATCCTTCTTGGGTACTAGCTTCCAGGTGTGGTTGTCCTTCAAAACACTAAATTCTTCATACATAGCTACCCTCCATTCTAGTTTCCCTTTAGCTTCTTTATAGGTACTTGGCTCCTAATCTTTAGCAACTCGCATCATATATGCGAAGTGTTTTGCCATAAAGGAATTCCACTACAAGTAATATGGGGCCATAGTGATGGTTAGCGCGACACATTTTTGTTGCTACATGATCATGCATTTCATCAAACCGGCATCGAGTGTGTATCGTCATTTAAATAATGTTAACCTCGGCGTTATTTTCGATGTTTTTCCCAATGCTCCTAACAACATACACAATAGCATCGCTTGTTGTGCATTGTGTATACAACTTGCTTGTAAGCATCACTTATATGACTTATTACTAAGCATCACTTATGTGGCACTTTGGATTATCGGGAACATGAAGATTTTGCATCGCTTATGCAATGGTTGTGTTTGATAAAAAAAAATGTTGGACCACTCTTCGATCGCCATTTACACGCATCTGATCAAAAAGCTCTCCAACGTTCAGATCTGCGCTATGCTTATCTCTTTCTGGATCTCTCTCTTTTCTAATCCCTCCCTTATACTCTCTCTCTCTCTCGCTATATATATATATATATATATATATATATATATATATATATATATATATATATATATATATATATATATTACAAGTTATTGAAAAAGTTCACCAAGCATAAAATATGGCTAATTATTGTAAGTACAAATTTCACTGTTTGTATATCATCTAAATTGTCTTATTTTCATTAATTAACATACTCACATTTACTCATTCATATGCACATATACACATATACATGACCATGCATGCTCACACATATACACACACATACACATGCACATACACACACATATACACACACACATACACATATACATGCACATACACTTACACATACACATACACACACATACACATGTGTATATGCACAAAAATATCTACATACACATAAAAGGATATGCATGCATCATTTGAATGGGTATCAGACAATAGGTTCTCCTTTATTCAACTAGGATATAGGTGAATCCCACCACAGAGATGAAAACGTTCTTTTAAGTTAGGACATGAAGCTCTAGCTTATGCTTAAAATTTTTTATATATAGCTCTATTTTCAAGGATGAAATTTCTCTCATGTATGTATGTATGTATATGTGTGTATGTATATGTATGCATATTCATGTGTGCTATATATATACATGTGTTAGTATGTACATATGTGTATTTCATGTGTATGTATGTGTATGCATGTGTGTGATATATGTATGCATGTGTTAATATGCACACGTGTATGCATGCATGTGCATTTGTGTGATATATGCAAAGTGTGTTTACAATTGTGTATGCATATATGTGTGCATGTGGGCATGTATGTGTATGTATCTAAATATGTGTTTTATTTATATGTATGTGTATATACATGATCTGTATATATTTTGTATGTATTATGGTCCTCATTGATTCACGTAGCTATATATAGAGGCATAAGGTTGGGAGGAGAGACATCTCTTTAGTAGGTGGAGCGAGGACTAGATGCAATGTGTATATATACTTCAATCATACGACAAACGCATATGGGTACGAAAGTAGGAAAAAAGTATGGTTGAAAATACCATATGTGCGCGTGTGTAGGGTTGGTTCTTGATGCATCAAGAACCCTCCTATGGGTAGATAAGGCTCTTCCTCCAAATGGAGCCACAGAGAAGCATGTGTGTGTATGTATGCATGTGTGTATGTAGGCATGTGTGTATGTATGCATGTGTGTATGTATGCATACATTTTCATATGAGTATGTATGCACATGTGTGTATGTATGCATGTGTGTATGTATGCATGTGTGTATGTATGCATACCATTGCATATGAGTATGTATGCACATGTGTGTGCATGTATATGTTTGTGTATGTATGTGTGTGTGTATACGTGTGTGTATGTGTGTGTACACATGTGTTTGTATGTGTGTGTATGCATGTGTTTGTAAAGTGTGTTTGTGTGTGTATGTGTGCCTATGTGTGTATGTATGTGTGTATATGCATATGTGTGCATGTATGTGCATATGAGTACATGTGTGTGTATAGATGCATGTGTGTATAAATGCATGTGTGTGTATGTGTATGTGCATGTGTGTGTATGCATGTGTGTACATATGTATGCATATGCATGTGTATGCATGTGTGTGTATGTATGCATGTGAGTGTATGTGTGTGTATCTTGTTGGGTGTGTGTAGAAGTGCGAGAGACACACGAGAAGTACACACAAGGAGCACAGACGCAGCAAGACACAAGAAGAAGATGTTGGCTAGAATAGCTCTCTCTATTGACGATGAACGGAACTAAAGTAAGAGCTGAATAATATCCCTAAGTACAAAGTACCACCGCATATGAGAGTATCAAGTATGTGGTAACATGGAGAAAAAACCTCTAGCCAACACTAGAGTAAAAAATGCCCATGTATAGGGAAAATGTTCACATCAAAGCTACTCGAGGAACACATAAGTGTAACAAACCCCCCTAGAGCAAATGACATGAACATACAAGGAGTGACAGATTAGCCCCCACAAGGTAATAATCCTAAAGCTTTGCAAAAAGCTTCAAACTTTTCTAGTGGAAGAGCTTTGGTGAATATGTCTACCACATTATCTTGTGTAGGCATATATACCAAATCAATATCTCTTGGATGAAGGCGCTCTCTCACATAGTGATAATGCACCTCAATATGTTTGGTCCGTGCATGAAACATTGGGTTTCGTGCAATAGCCAAAGCACTCTGACCATCAATGAAAATATGTGTAGCAACATCAATCTCCATGCAAGATCCATCAATAGGCGTCTCAACCATATACACTCCACTGTAGCTGTGAAAATTGCCCTGTACTCAGCTTCACAACTCGATGTCACCACTCTAGGTTGCTTCTTACTCAACCAAGATATGCATGAGTCTCCAAGGAAAAAGCAATTACGACTAGTGGACACGGGAGTATCATAACAACCAGCCCAATCATTATCTGTAAAAGCATGCAAGCATGGTTGAATATCTCTTCCATAAAAGAGACCTAAGCTCAAAGTGCCTCTGAGATATCTAAACACACGTTTCACTGCTCACCAATGTTTAGTGCCAGGGCTATTCATGAATGGACTCAACTGGGAAACTACATACTGTATATCCGGCCTTGTGTTGCATGCATATATATGACATCCCACAGCTTGCTGATAAAGAGAAGTGTCAAATGTATCACTGGAATCCTCGACTGAGAACCTGAATCCTGTCTCAATTGGTGTGGAAATTGGCTTGCAATCCTCAAAGTCAAAATGCTGAAGTAGTTTTTCAACATACTTTGCTTGATGCATAACAATTCCCCCCTCAACGGATACAAACGGGATACCAAGATAGTAGCTCAAAAGACCAAGATAAGTGACATCAAAAGTATGTTGCAAATCAGCCATAAGAATGTCAAGTTTTGCATCACATGACCCAGTCAAGAGTATGTCATCGACATAAAGAACAAACACTATAAGATCAGTCCCATTTTTGCGTACATAGAGTGTGCTTTCAATCGGACTACATGTGAAGCCAAGAGCAATCAAGTGCTTATGGATTTTGTCATACCATGCATGTGGAGCTTGCTTGAGACCATACAAGGCTTTATGCAAGCGAAAAACCATATGCTCTTTCCCTTTCATAGCAAAACCATGAGGTTTCTTCACATAAACCTCTTCTTGCAAATCACCATTCAAGAAGGCTGTTTTTATGTTCAACTGATGCACTTTCCAACCTCGATGGGCAGCCAATGCAACCACAGTACAAATGGTAGTCATGCATCAAGTAGGCGCAAATGTTTCCTCATAATCAATGCCATATTATTGCGCATATCCTTTGGCAACCAATCTCGCTTTTTAGGGATCAATGCTACCATCAGATTTTCTCTTAATCTTATAAACCCACTTTGTACCAATGGCATTCTTTCCTTTTGGCAATTCACATAACTCCCAAGTACCATTCCTATGTATGGAATCCGTTTCTGATTGCATTGCGCTCATCCATTGTGGATCGTCACATGCATCTTCAAAAGAAAGTGGCTCTTCATTACATGTTGTAGCAATAAGAGAATAATCCACAAAATTACTTGATGCATGGTGAGAGCTTGATCTTGTTCTATCAAGTAAAGGTGCACTCAATTTGTTGTCCTGCAAAGTTTGTTTCAGCCACTTTGGCATAGTTTGTGCACTCTTGATAGACATGCGTTCATTATGTAAAACATCTTCAATATGTACATCATGCATGGGGTGAATTTCATGCTTATTTTCAGCCATATTTTGACGCAAATGTTCAGCCATATGTGGCTGGAAATTTCCAGCAGTTTTGACAATTTTTTGCTAGAAAATTTCAGCCATGTTTGGCTGGAAATTCTTTGCATCTTCAACACTATTCTACTGGAATTTTTCAGCCCTTTGAGCCTCAGTTGGCTGGTCTACATGGCCATAGTCAAGTGCACCATTTTGGAACAAAGGCATAAGTGTATTGAACACATCTTCTGAGCTAACTGTTGGTTGTTTTTTGCATTCAAGTAGAGGGAAAATTGAATTTTCAGCAAATACCACATCTCGACTCACAATAATTGTGTTTGTCAATGGATGGTACAAATGATATCCCTTACTTTTAGCACTATAACCAACAAATATACATTTCTTTGCCTTGTCATCAAGTTTGTGACGTTGTTGTGATGGCACAAGAGCATATGCCAAACAACCAAACACACGCATATGACTAACCATAGGCTTATGACCATTCCAAACCTCATAAGGAGTGATGACTCTCAATGCTTTTGTAGGGTAGAGATTCAACACATAGTTTGCACACGTGACCACTTCCATCCAAAACTTATCAAGAAGATGCTTTCCTTTAACCATACATCGTGCAATTTCAAGTAGAGTTCTACTTTTATTTTCGACAACACCATTTTGCTAGGGTGTATATGGCATCGTACATTGGTATGAAATACCTCTTTCACGAAGTAAAGCATTAAACTCATGTGACATGTATTCACCACCACGATCCGTACATAGAGTCAAAAGGTTTTGTGAAGAAAAATTCAGCCATAGCTAAAAATGCTTTGAAGCAAGAAAATACCTCATTCTTAGCTTTCATAGGATACGCCCATGTATGGCGAGTAGCATCATCAATGAAGGTAAGAAAATATACATGCTTCCCAAAATATGGAGTCTTGACGGGACCACATACATCACTATGAACAAGCTGCAATTTTCTTGTAGTGTGTGTATGACTATCTTTTGGAAAAGAAGCACGATGCATTTTTCCAAGAATGCAACCTTCACATGCCTGCTTTTCAATGGACTCAAGTGTAGACAAACCAATAACCATGTCCTTCTTTTGCAAGTAAAGCAAACTATTGAAGTTCAAGTGACCAAAACGAGCATGCAAAAGCTCCATTTCAGCCATGGAAGAAGTATGAGCAACCAAGGCATTCGAGGCAGCCCTCTTATATGTATCCATGTGATACAAACCATTACATAATGTACCGGACATCACGATAACATCGCCATTGCTAAAATCATGAACCATACACTTATCATCAACAAAGTGTACACGAATTCCAGCTTTGGCAATCAATGGAACTAAAATTAAGTTCTTCTTGATATCGGGCACATACAATGCATTTTTCAAGAGAATCACACCTTCATTTGCAGTCGTAAGCTCAATTTCTCCTAGTCCAATCATAGGATAAGAGGCATTGTTTGCACACACCACATGTCCTCCTTTGGGTGCATCTTTCAAAGAGGCAAAAAATCTTTTGCATGATGTTATGTGCTTTGAAGCACCACTATCAAAGAACCAATCGGAATCAGCCTCACTCACAACCATACATTTAGAATGCAAAGAAGCATCATAATGACATGTAACAATGCATGCCCAAAAATCTTGAGCCACATTAGCTTCATCATTCTTTACATTTGCTGAATTTTTAGCAATAGACATGCCGTATTCCTTCTTCTTTTCATTGCATTTAGCAAGCTTTCTACACTCATCAATAGTATGAGAAGCCTTTCGACAATATTTACATCTCTTCTTCTTTTGCAAATCACCATCATTAGAGGAATGAGTGGAAGAGGAAGGTTGAGGCTTTGGTTTTGATGAACCCAAAGCTGAACCATACTTGCTTTTCCCCTTTTGTGAGATAGCAAGTGGTGTATGTATGCATATGCATGTGTGTGTATGAATGCATATGACTATGTATGCACATGTGTGTATGTATATGTCTGTGTATCTATGCACGTGTCTGTATATCTATGCATATGCCTAAGTTTGTATGTGTGTGTATGCATGTGTTTGTATGTGTGTGTGTATGCGTGTGTTTGTATAGTGCATTTGTGTGTGTATATGTGCATATGTGTGTATGTATGTGTGTATGCATGTGTGGTATGTATGTGCATGTGTGTGTATACATGTGTCTATGTATGTATGCATATGCATGTGTAGGCATGTGTCTATATGTATGCATGTGAGTGTAGGTGTGTGTGTCTATCTGTGTATGTATATGTGCAAGTATCTATATGTGTATGTGTATGTGTATGTGTATGTGTATGTGTATGTGTATGTGTATGTGTATATGTGTATATGTGTATATGTGTATGTGTGTATGTGTGTATGCATATGTGTGCATTTGTGTATGTGTCTATATGTATGTATGTGTGTGTATACACATGTATGTATGTATGTATGTATGTATGTATGTATGTATGTATGTATGTATGTATGTATGTATGTATGTATGTATGTGCATGTTTGTGTATGCATGTGTCTATGTATGTTTGCATGTGTGTGTATGTATGCATGTGTGTGTATGTATGCATGTGAGTGTATGTGTGTTTATATGTGCATATGTGTGTGTATGTGCATGTGTGTATGCATGTGTGTATGTATGTATGCATATGCATGTGTGTGTATGTACACATATGAGTGTATGTATGCATGTGAGTGTATGTGTGTGTGTGTGTGTCTATGTGTGTGTATATATGTGTAAGTATTTGTATGTGTATGTGTATATGTATATGTGTGTCTATGTGTGTGTATGTATGTGTAAGTTCTATATGTGCATGTGCATGTGTGTGTCTATGTATGTGTATGTATGTGTAAGTATTTATATGTGTATGTGTGTATATGTATGTATGCATGTAAGTGTATGTATGAATGTGAGTGTATGTATGTGTAAGTATCTATATGTGTATGTGTATATGTGTATGTGTGTGTATGTGCTTGCATTTATGTATGTATACATATGCATGTGTGTATGTATGTATACATATGCATGTGTGTGTATGAATGCATGTGAGTATGTATGCACATGTGTGTGTATGCATATGCATGTACATATGTGCATGTATCTATGTATGTATGCATATGCATGTGTATGCATATGTGTGAATGTATGCATGTGAGTGTATGTGTGTGTGTGTCTATGTGTGTGTATGTATATTTGCAAGTATCTATATGTATATGTGTATGTGTATATGTGTATATGTGTATATGTGCAAGTATCTATATGTGTATGTGTGTGTATGCATATGTGTGCATTTTTGTATGTGTGTATATGTGTGTATGTGTGTGTGTATATGTGTGTGTATATGTGTATATGTGTATATGTGTGTATATGTGTGTATATGTGTGTATATGTGTGTATATGTGTGTATGTGTGTGTATGTATGTGCATGTGTGTGTATGTATGTGTCTATCTATGTATGCATGTGTCTATCTATGTATGCATATGCATGTGTATGCATGTGTGTATGTATATGTGCAAGTATCTATATGTGTATGTGTATGTGTATGTGTATGTGTATGTGTATGTGTATGTGTATGTGTATGTGTATGTGTATGTGTATGTGTATGTGTATGTGTATGTGTATGTGTATGTGTATGTGTATGTGTATGTGTATGTGTATGTGTATGTGTATGTGTATGTGTATGTGTATGTGTATGTGTATGTGTATGTGTATGTGTATGTGTATGTGTATGTGTATGTGTATGTGTATGTGTATGTGTATGTGTATGTGTATGTGTATGTGTATGTGTATGTGTATGTGTATGTGTATGTGTATGTGTATGTGTATGTGTATGTGTATGTGTATGTGTATGTGTATGTGTATGTGTATGTGTATGTGTATGTGTATGTGTATGTGTATGTGTATGTGTATGTGTATGTGTATGTGTATGTGTATGTGTATGTGTATGTGTATGTGTATGTGTATGTGTATGTGTATGTGTATGTGTATGTGTATGTGTATGTGTATGTGTATGTGTATGTGTATGTGTATGTGTATGTGTATGTGTATGTGTATGTGTATGTGTATGTGTATGTGTATGTGTATGTGTATGTGTATGTGTATGTGTATGTGTATGTGTATGTGTATGTGTATGTGTATGTGTATGTGTATGTGTATGTGTATGTGTATGTGTATGTGTATGTGTATGTGTATGTGTATGTGTATGTGTATGTGTATGTGTATGTGTATGTGTATGTGTATGTATGTGTATGTGTATGTGTATGTGTATGTGTATGTGTATGTGTATGTGTATGTGTATGTGTATGTGTATGTGTATGTGTATGTGTATGTGTATGTGTATGTGTATGTGTATGTGTATGTGTATGTGTATGTGTATGTGTATGTGTATGTGTATGTGTATGTGTATGTGTATGTGTATGTGTATGTGTATGTGTATGTGTATGTGTATGTGTATGTGTATGTGTATGTGTATGTGTATGTGTATGTGTATGTGTATGTGTATGTGTATGTGTATGTGTATGTGTATGTGTATGTGTATGTGTATGTGTATGTGTATGTGTATGTGTATGTGTATGTGTATGTGTATGTGTATGTGTATGTGTATGTGTAAGTGTATGTGTATGTGTATGTGTATGTGTATGTGTATGTGTATGTGTATGTGTATGTGTATGTGTATGTGTATGTGTATGTGTATGTGTATGTGTATGTGTATGTGTATGTGTATGTGTATGTGTATGTGTATGTGTATGTGTATGTGTATGGGTATGTGTATGTGTATGTGTATGTGTATGTGTATGTGTATGTGCTATGTGTATGTGTATGTGCATGTGTATGTGTATGTGGATGTGTATGTGCATGTGTATGTGTATATGTATGTGTATGTGTATGTGTATGTGTATGTGTATGTGTATGTGTATGTGTATGTGCATGTGTATGTGTATGTGTATGTGTATGTGTATGTGTATGTGTATGTGTATATGTCTACATGTGTGTATGATTTTGTGTGTATATGTGTATATGTATGTGTGTGTATATGTGTATATGTGTGCATGTGTGTGTATGTGTATGTGTGAATGTATGTGCATGTGTGTGTATGCATATATGTGTGTATGTATGTGCATGTACCTTTGCTCGTTCGGTTGCTCCTTCACACATTCAATCACTCCTTCACTCGTTCGATCACTCCTTCACTTGTTCAATCACTCCTTTGCTCGTTCGATCGCTCCTTTGCTCGTTCTCTCTCATTCTCACTTGATCCTGGCACAAATGTGTCGCGAGAAATCAAATTTTTTTTTCAAATTCACAAGGCATCACCTATGCGACGCTAAAGCATTGCAACCAGTTTGCAATTGTTGCTAGGTGCATCGCTAAGCTTTGATGCTCATAGCAATGATAATTATAAGTGCGGCTTATGCGATGCTCTACATCACTTATGTGATGTTCTACATTGCTTATGTGATGCTCTACATCGCTTATGTGATGCTCTACATCACTTATGTGATGCTCTACATCACTTATGTGATGCTCTACATCGCTTATGCGATGCTCTTGATTTAATTTTTTTTATTTTTCTTCTGCATTGTCACTTATGCAACCCTATCTAACACAAGCATCACATAAGCGACTATCCCTACTTTATTTTTCAATTGGAGGTATCGCTATGCCTCTTTTATTCTTGTAGTGATCATAGCTTAATCTTTGAATGGGGGTCTTTTTCCTAATTGATCTCCTTTCATTTTCTTTTGGGAATTGCTTTTTGATTCCAATGAGTTTTACCATTGGTATGACCACTTGCTCAGATTCATTTTCATCACTTGAGTTCTTGGTGATTCCTTTTGGTCTCACCAATGCTCCTCCCATTTTCATGAATGCTCATGAATAGTGTATTAAAAACATATTACGGTAGCTTGTAGTAGACTTTTTGGATGCCATTGTGATCTATAGTAGATCAAAATAGGAACACTTGGAACACTTGAGGAAACTATTCCAAATTTTTAGGAAAACATTACTCTTTTTGAAAGAATCTATTTGTGAATTTTTCAAAACAGAGGCTAGATACCTTGGGAATATAATCTCCCAAGAGGTAATCCAGATGGATCTATGGGCTTTTATGGAATGAAAACATGCCATAAACTTGGAATATCTTCATATCTTCTTAGGTTTATCAGGTTTCTATGAAATATTCATTAAGAATTATTCCAAAATTGTTGTCTTGATGATGTAATAGCTTAAAGGGAAAGGGAAAGCCTTTCACTAGGGAGATGAACAGAAGCCAAGTATGGAAAAATTCAAGGTAGCAATTCCTAGAGCTCCACTTTTACATATAGCATATCCTTATAATCCCTTTGTGTTTGAGATTGATGCAAGTGAATTTGCTATAGGAGCAATTTTAATTCAGGATGGTCGACTAGCAGCTTTTGAGGGCAAAAATGCTAGAACCTTCTCAAAAGAATTATTCCATCTATGAGAAGGAGTTGTATGAAACTATCCATGCATTGAAGAATTGGTTTCATTATTTATGGTGCCAAAGTTACGATAGTGTTTGATCAGGATATCATTAAGTGGATCTCTAGTCAAACATACCTTAAAGGTCATAAAGCTCATTTGGGAGAGACCCTTCAAAAGTTTGAATATGAACTCACATATAGGAAGAGAAAGTTTACTTTGTTGGCTAACTTGCTTAGCCTCCTACTCATGCTCAATGAACTGAGTTTTATGTAGAACACAAGTGAGCTACTTGAGTCCATCAGAGGGAAATGTAGGCCTGACCTTGCATATTGTGAGATTTGGAAAGCCATAGAGAAAGGGGATCTCTATACATGGGTTTCCAGTGAGGATGGTTTATTGAGGGGTACTCAAGAAAGAATCAAGTGGAAGAATTATAGTATCCATGATGGATATCTACTATATAAAGGTAAGGTATGTGTCCCATGAGATTTTGAGATGAGATGGTACATATTATATGAATGTCATGACACACTGGGACTTATGATCTTGTTAAGAGGTAGTTTTACTAGCTTGGACTTCATAAGGATGTCCTAGAGTATGCGCTTAAGTTCACTAAATGATAAGTCAATAAAGTTGAAACATTGAGGACTGGAGGACTACTCCACCCATTGGATATTCCCAATGAGAAGTAGGGAAGTATCTCCATGGATTTTATAGTAGGATTACCTATGACACAGTGAGGGCACAACTCACTTTGGGTAGTTGTGGATAGGTTAACCAAAATGACTAGGCTTATTCCAACATGTAGTATACTGAAGAGAGCTATGTTGGCTAGGTTATTTGTTGACAACCTATATCGGTTATATTTTCTTCCTTTAGACATTGTTTGTGTTAAGGATAGGCAGTTTACTATCCACTTTTGGAGAGATTTTTTAACTATTTTGGATACTAAACTTAGCATGAGTATGGCCAAGCATCCACAATCAGATGGGAAAACAAAGAGGGATAACCAAATCCTAGATGATATGCTTCAAGAATATGTGAATGAAAGTCGAACTAATTGGAAAAAGTACTTACCTATAATGGATTTTCCATATAATAGTGCCAAGCACTCTTGCACTAGGCATAGTCCATTTATCCTTATGTACAAGCTTCAGCCAAGAGCTCATGCATAGGATTGTAACATGAGAAAGTCAAAGCTACAAAGGACTACTTGGAAGAGATGAATGATATGCTTAGGCTTGTTAAGGAATTAGGAAAGCTCAAGATAGAGCTAGAGCCTATGTTGACCCTCAAAGGAGAGAATACTTTGATCATAGCTTGTCCCATTGGTACCCTTATATCTTGATATAGGGAAGGATTCATAACCTTTACCTTCATATCTAAGTCCATGGGCATGTCCCGTGGAGGTAGAATCTTCTATTCTGCTAAAAAAATCTAACTTTTGAGGCTTAGCTTGCAACATACTATTTGCATATTCATCATAGTCTTCCTCTAGTAGCTTCTCCTTACCCTTGTCTGCATAACATGGCCTTATCTCATCAAAGAGAACATCTTTTTAACACATATAGCTTCTTTCTCACAAGGTTGTAGCACTTGTGCTTGATACGATAATGGTGTTTTACCTTCATTGATCATGCACCTTGCTATTTTGAGAATGTACCTATTCTTCCTCTCTCCCACTCCATTTTGTTGGGGGGTGTAGATGCATGTAAACTACCTCTTTATGCCTTGTTCCTGCAAGGTCTAAGTGAATTTCTTGGAGAAATAATCTCCTCCTCCATCAAATCTTAGAGTTTTGACTTCATTAGCAGTTTCTTTTTCTACCTCATTCTTGAATCTTTAAAACATAGGAAAGACATCTGATTTCTATTTGATTATATAAATCCATACCTTTCTTGAGAAGTCATCAATGAAAGTCACAAAGTACCTTTCTCCTCCAAAAGATCCCTCTTTGCTAGGTCCTTAAACATTTTTATGTATCAACTACAAGTTCTTTGTTGATTTGGAGATGCTTTTGTTGAAAGGATGTTTGGCTTGTTTACTTAGTTGGAAAGCATCACACAACTCATGCATAGATTGGCCTTCAAAATTAATAAGTCAACTTACCAATACTACCTTGCTCATTCTCTTGAGATTTGGGATGTTCACATGCCCTATTCTCTTATGCTACAGAACCAATTCAACAATCCTCCTATTTCCAAACATCACATAACATATCTGACTATGTGTAGGAGCCACATCTAGTATGAATAATTTGCCTTCTTTCCTTCCTTTAACTACAACATTTTTCCCATCCTTCACAAGACATCCTTTGTAATTGAATATGACTTGCAAGCCTTTCTTTACCATGTAACCTACAAATACAAGGTTGTAAATGATGAAGGTACATGAAGACCTTGTTGCAATACCTTGGCACATTTTGCATCATCTAGTTTGATGTCACCTGCATGCTCTATTTGGTGATCGGTGTTGTCTCCTATTTCCAAACAAACTTTAGCTTTAGAAACCTATATATTAGTGAATATCCCCCCCTAGCACATGTGATTGCTACATCCTGAATCAATATACCATTTCTGGTCCATTCTACCCCTATCATAATCATGTCCCATAGCTAGGATTTTTTTATTACATAATTCTTTATTTGTGATGCTAGCATAATTCCCTTGACCTTTTTTTGACCTCATTTTCCATCTATGAACTAGAAATTAGGTGCAATATGATTAGATTTCCCACAATTTTAGAAAATCATAACTTTGTGTGGATTGGAACTTTTGCCTTTGCCTTTCACTTTGGCCTTGGATTTGGCTTTGGATTCATCATCGAAATCTTCTTCTTCCCCCGTTGATTGCTTTGATTTGACCTTTCCACCTTTGCCCTTCTTGCCTCCTTTCCACTTCCCCTTATAGGTATATAAAGCACCTGACTATCTACATCTTTAGCCTTTTGAGAATCTCCCATGGCTACCTCTCCTACAACAAGGTGAGGGATAAGCTCTTCCAATGTAGGGAGAGGGTCCCTATATAGAATGATTGTAATCAAGGGCTTCCATTTGTCTTTGCCTCTCAAACTCTTGTGGGTGATTTGAAACATTTCCTCCTCTTCCACTTTGCAATTGATGGTTGTAAGTTTCTCTCTTAACTCTTTCACTCTTAGAGTATTATCCACTATGGATTGGCCACTTTCCTTCTTTAGGGTATGGAGCTCATTTTGGATAAGCCTCTTCCTACTTCTAGTTGAAGTGACATAGATCTTTGTGTTGGTGCAATTAGTGGGCCTAAGTGCTATGCTAGTGATTCAGAACTACACATCCATTTATCTCTTCACATGAGAGAATCACATATGAACTTATGCTTATCAATTTTAGTGTATTTACCTTGGATAAATGTAAAAGTCAAAAGAAGATGGAATCTCGTAAAGTTAGAAGAGAGAACCCACGACTTATTTGGTGATGGAATCAAATCATTCAAGTCCCTAAAGTGTAGGATCATTTTTATGTGAGGGAAAATTCAAATTCAAACTTAGAACATGTGTACAAATACACATACTTTTAGTTGCGGGATATGAGAGCCATTCTAAGAGACATTGAGCTACATCAGTGAGCATACATTGAGCTCACTTCATGTATGAGTAGTCCTCTACACTTCCCTTGTATCATATGTTCATTAGCTTATAGATTTCGATACATTTCTTCAAGTACATCATTGTCTATTGTCTACTATTACATCTTCTTCATTATAGTGATCTTGTGGAAATGATTTCTTTGCATGTACTCATCCTTTTTCTATATTGTAACTTGGGTTAGTTAGATTAGAGTCTAATACCTACATATCAAATTGCATCGAGTTTGGCTTAGCAAAACTTGAGATATAAATTAAGGAAGGTGACGGTGTCTGCACACCTTCTAGATCCTAAAAAGTCGAGATGACCCCCTTGACTTGTCAGATTCATTTCTCAGTGTATGGTACATCTAAATTCATGAAATAACTTGCTTTAGTTAGCTATGCACTTCAATTAGGTGTGTGCAAAATATCTCTATCAATTTATACCAGGTTGTGATCTTTGAGCATAATATTGAGTACTCTTATTCCCAAAATAGAAGGTTCTTCACGTTTCTTGCATTTACAAGTTATCTATTTTGATGCAGGGAATGATGTTCCAAAGGACTTGGTGGTTCCAAATGTATCATTGTGAATCTAAAGGAGTCTATTAAGCATCCCTAAAGTTAGGTTGGTAGGTGTAGAGTAGTTTTTGTGCACCACCATCTCATCTCTTGAACTTATCTCACCATCTCCTCTCACTGGTATGAGAGCAATAAATCAACATGGGAGATGGATTTCCTTCATCCATAGAAAAATTGGATCCAGGTAAATACTCAGATTGGTCACTTATAATGGAACATTTTCTTCAAAGGAGACACCTCTATGGTAACATATATGGAGATGAGATGATGCTGGTCCTCAGACGTAAGGGCTAACCAACTCAAGAATAACAAGAGAGGTTAAATACATGGTGTTCAAAGGATCCTCTAGCAAGGTCATATATTCTAAACTCAATCTTTGATTTTTTACTTCCACACATTAGGAGTTGCAAGAATTCATGAGACTTGGAATGTGCTTGAAGCATTCTTCTCATCAAGTACCAAGGAAAGGAAGAATCAACTATGGATGGAATTCACTACACTCAAGAAGATGCCCAATTTTGTCACCATAATGAAGGACATCGCACACCAACTTGGAAGCATTAGAGAAATCATTAATGAAGAGCAGACAGTAAGGCAAGTGATCAATGGAATAAAGGCAGAAAACAAATGGGACGCTTTCACCACAACCATGGACCTCTACGTGGATATGCAGGTTCTTGATCTCAACACCCTCATGGGACAATTGTTCACACATGAGGCAAAGCTTTTGAAGAATGGAGACAAATCAAAAGGTAATCAATCCTCTTATCTCTATACAGATAAAAATAAGAACAAGGATAGCAACGGAAAGGGTAAAAAGTCTAATGATGAAGGTAGCACCTCTCAAGCGAATTTTGAAGTTAGAGGTAGAGGCTCAAGAGGAAGAGGCAGAGGAGGAAGACAAGGCAAGGGAGAGCTCAAAGCTCATCACCATGTGCCATATGAGGCTTGACTAATCACAATACTAATAATTGTTTTAGGAATCCTAGAAATCAAAGAGTAAGAGGTTACAGTAGAGGAGGATATGGAAGCTCAAGAGGTAGATTCAACAACAACAATGGATACAATAACAACTCATACTACAACAACCACCAAAGAGGATACAGATGAAGGAGAGACTACAAAAACTATGCAGATGATCAAAATCAAGAAGATTCACTTCTTTTGATGAACATGACTATGAAGCAAGGTAAAATAGATGGACATGTATTGTATATAGACTCAGGTTGTTCAAATCATGTAGCAGGGAATGTAGCTCTACTCTTAGACTTGGAGGATCCAAGGAATAGGCATGAAGTCCAAACAAGAGATGAAACAAGGCATCCAATTGAGAAGATAGGCAATGTGAAGACTTTAGATGGCAATATGAACCTATTGAGCAAGGTATTGTATGTGCCAACTATCACCAAAAACCTCATAAGTGTAGGTCACATTGTTGAAAAAGGATTGATAATGGAGCATTTGTTGAGGATCCATACCAGGAATTCAAGAAGATAGCAAAAGGAGAAAAATCAAGTAGATTATTTACGTTTGAGCTCCAAGACACTAGAAACATTGCAATGTTCAATTATGGTAGCCAGACTGGAAATTTGGCACAAACGGTTAGTTTACATAGGTGAAAGGGCTCTAAAGCAAATCAATAGGGACCAGAGTGTACTTGTTCTACCAAATATCTCCAAGCAATACATGATCTACAAATGCAATGCTTGTTAAGTGATATATCAATGGAGACCTATTGGAGCTAGTCCATACAGATGTATGGGGACCAAGCAAGGGGCCTTCAAACTCTAGATCCAGGTACTACGTGTCATTTATTGGTGATTGTAGGAGATGGACAATACGATAATTTATGAAGCATAAAGATGAAGTGTTTTCATGTTTCAAGAAGTACCTAGCTCTTCTAGAAAATGAAACAGGTAAAACTTTGAAGAGACTAAGGTCACATGGAGGGGGAGAATATTTCTCTCATGATTTCGATTCTTATCTCCAAGAGAGAGGAATCAAAGATAAATCACAACCAAGTATACTCTAGAACAGAATGGAGTGGCAAAAAGGAGAAATAAAACCATAGTGGAGGCTGCAAGGTCAATGCTAAATGAGAAAAAAATACCCAATCACTTGTCAAAAGAGGCTATATCCACAACCACATATTTGATCAATAGACTCCCAAAGCATTGGATGGGATGACACCATATGAAGCATGGAATGGAAGATGACCTACCCTTGTGTTGGAAGTGAGGTAGGCCCTTGGCTCATGTCACAGGTCCATGGTTCCATAGTTCCAGTATATACAACATTAATTCCAGCATTCTTCAATATTGACAAAACATGAACTACCACAACTTAATCATACAGATAATGAGATAAAGATAGAGAAAGAATAGACGACATGTGTAAGGTGTTACGTAAGCCATCGCTTACTCATAGTATCATATATACCAATGTTCAATGTACAATGTGGGAGCAAAACTCTCAACCACTCTATGTGATGAGAAATAGATGGAAGAATGAATGTAAAAATGTGACAAACATATTCAGATGTATGGGTAGAAATCTGAATATACATGAGATGTGTGACCTTATAGGTTATAGAAGAGTGAATATGAGTGGCTGAAATAGGAAGGATCAGTGTGAAACTGATAATCAACAAACCCTCATCTGAACTTAGGCTATGGAAGACCCTAAGTCAGATACGTGTGTGAAAAGATCACATACTTAAAAAGTAGCAAAGAATGCTAACAAGTTTGCTGTCAGAAATCCTCAAACTCATGTGAACACAGCTTCTCAAACACCTCATCCAAATATGCATAAAGCATATACGTACTAATTCTCTTGTACCTATGCCGAATAGGACTCCTCCTGATATGAACACCACAGCCTCCATAAAATTCAAGTAGTACCTGTGTGCATAAAGAGAATATGTACCTGAATACTTAACATAAGATGCAAATCTTATGTTAACCACCATCCAATGTCTTTGAAGTAGCCTGACATCTTCATGTAGAAGAAAATCTTCAACTACAACATGTAGATGGCCGATCCTCACCATCAAGCTGCTAATGACCAAGTCTTCTTGCCATGAATAAGAGATAACCTCCTCTCCATGAGCTAGAGTGTGAGCACACCCTTCATCTTCTCCAAGAAGAATCATTAAGAAGAACTCCATAGCTGCTCCTCAACATGCTTCAAGTTAGCACCATGGATGCCCCATGTGCTAGAAGAAACACCACCTCTATTGAGGTCCAAGCTCCAAGCTTGTGTTGAATACTAGGTGAAGGATCTTTACAAGTGACCCCAAGCACTTCTTATATAGTAGTTTGTCTACCTTGAAAAGCTCCTAAATAAAGCAAAATCACTATGATCGTTTACAAAAATCTCTCCGCCATCCATTGCGTTTTTGGGAAAACATAACGTTCGCTGTTCGTTCTTGCTTTATTTGAAAAGCATGCTCCAAAAATATGTTATATGCATGCGCTGCCGTCATCGGGTTTTGAGCCCGGGTGGGTTAGATGTGAGGATCTTCTTGTAGCCACGCTGCCAACGTGGATTGCTTGAAGGGAACTTAACAGAACTTGTAAACACACTGTAACTGCCCGCCTACTTGTCTTGTTTGTAGAAAGACTAAGAACAAAAGCTATATATGTTGTAAGGTCTTGGACAAAATGGACCAATTGCACATTGTTTTCCAACAATCCCCCCTGCAATGTCATATTGGTACAATCTGGTCTGCATCTGCAAACTATTAAAGCTGCAAACTATCACAAGCTTCAAGCTTGTACTCCCGCACTTCAGAACTTGTTCTTCAAAAGTCTTCTTCAAAATTGAATTTGACTTTTCTTCAAAAAATCTGAACTTGTTGAATATTAACCATAATACTTGAGAAAATATGCAAACTAGATATCCAATAGTGTTCTCATCAAGCAATCACTGCTTGACAACAAATATAGCATGAACTGTCTCTGAACCTGCTATCTCTTGTTTTCAAAAACCTGAAAACATACACTGGGATCCATATATTTGCATTTACCTTCCAAAAAGATTTCTCAACGTACTTCTGTTGTGTCATGTAAATACACTAAACAAAATCAAGAACTGAATCCTGGAACCTGTGACTTACAACTCACAACTTAGTGTATTATGAACATTGATGGTTCATCTTTGATTGTATTTCAAGTCAACTCAACTCAACTCAATTGAAATCAACTGAAATATGAGTCTCGTGAGAAAATCTATGATGTCATCATGTCTTCATCCTTAAATCCTTCATACCTCTTTCCTTCAAAACCTGGTATAAACATATATGTGCGCACTTCTCAAATATACCTCTCTGAAATATCAAGCTTCACTTCAATAGAACTCTGGAACCTTCTCCTGAACAGGATCGCCTAATAGGAACTCTCTCCAAACATTCTTCTTCTTCCTTCTTCTTACAAAGCTGGAACATAAAGAGAACTTGACAAAGGAAATATAGGAATACCTGAAATAGGAATACCTGTAGGTATGACTCTGCATTCTTTTACATATGGCTGAGAATAAGTCTTCATGTCTCATCACCCCCGGGATGATTTAACACTAGTATCCAGTATTCTTCAAATTATATCAGACCTTATGAAATGTGGAACATCTTCCTTCTTTCAATAAATCTGATCTTCAGTGATCAATACCTGTATCTGAAACAAAATCTCTGAACCCTTTTTATTAGCACTGCGTAGTTGCCAATAGCTTCCACTGTTACTTCCTCAGCTTTCCATATTGTAGAATAAGGTTAGCTGATCCTAACATAACAAAACCTTGTTGAAAGCATTTTAGGATTCATAACCATCTGTAACATAACAAGTATCTTCATCTATCTCTCTGCAACACAAATTTGATAGAATCTGAATCTTTGACTTACTTCTTCCAATGCTAAGAACCTTACAAACAAAGGATAGACAACTGACTCATAAATACTCAAGATCTTCATGATCATTCAAGATCAATGATCTCTCTTGTGTAGAATCTGCTCTCATCAAACCTTCATGACTGAATGTTTGATTTATTTACTTGAATATCTCTAAGTGTCTATGCTTCTTAAAAAGTTGTAAAACTTTTCTTAAAACAAATCCTTCAAGAATTTGCAACTCCTACTTGAAATATAAGTGGACAAAACTTCTCACCTTGAGAACTCCAAAAGCTGCAAGTTGATACTTCATAACTTTTCATATTCTACCCGGGTGAAATGTGACAGTACCTGCTTGACTTTCTTTTGGTTAACTCCACTTCTCAATCAAGTGATAGGATCTAATGGAACACCTTTTTGAATACAATCATGTATCCAAAAAACTAGACAATCATAAAAAGTAGATTCTCCATTGACTTGTACATCAGCAATTCTGAATTTTCTGAAGTTTTTTGAAAATATTGAATATGAGGTAACCTTTTCCAAACATAAAACCTCAACCAAAGTCTTCAACATCTGCTACAAAAAACTCTTTTATCTCAAAAGGTAGATAAAGAAGAAATATACTTCTCTGCAACTTGTCATATACCAAATAGCTCTGTATTGACACTCCAAGAATTCTTTGAGGGAACATATAAGCTACCTGTTTAAAATTTTCAACTTATATATAACTCATACATATGAGTTAAAACATATATCTGCTGCTTTTCTTTCTCTCAATGCAATTCTTTATCAAATCTACTAAATCATGACCAAGTGTAATGCAAAACAAGAAACTGCTTCTTCTTTAACACAATATGTTTTTGTAGACTTGTCTTTGGATGTAGAGGATAAAATAGGAAAAGTATATGGAAAATATATGAGAAAAGGAAGCCTTACTTTTATTTTGGAAATGACGGACTTTCTTCTTCTGCATCTTTCTTCCACCTGATGATGTTAACATCTTTAAACTTCTCTTCCATACCTTTTGTTTTCTTCATCTTGAAGTAGCAAACACTCTTGACCTCTTCAAATGAACTTTTCTCTTCCTCTAGTGCTAAGAGTAAGAGACAAAACAAACATGCTATACAAATGGAAGTGAATATAGAATCATGTTTTATCATCTCCTCATATCTGTGAATCAAAATTCTACTTCAAATGTCTGAAATGACTAAATTCACCAATCTTTTGTCTGAATGATGAATTACCTTTCTAGAGTTACCTTCTAGATCACATTTGTACCTTATATCCAACCAACTGACAACAGAAAATTGGTTGAAAAACTCATCCATCTTCACATTTATCCTCTTAGATAAGCTTTCTTGCCATGAAAGAGATCTCTCAAAACTCTCTAGAAAAACCTCTAGATACCTGTTTTGATGTAGCCTTTAACTTTCAAATAATGAAAGTGTACAAAAGCATTCCTTGAATTTCTTCAAATCTCTTCATAACTGCTCTTCTAAGATATGACCTGCAAATGATAATCTGATAGTAGAAATTGATACCTGTGATTTGATGTTGATTTGATTCCTTCATCTTCTCTATACCATTGTTCTTCCTTGAATTTGAAGTAGTCTTCTCTTCATCAAGTCTTGGTCTTCAAATAATACTTTTGTAAAGTATTTGCATACTCTTCCAAAAATATTCGGCTGCTAACAGATCATCAACTTCATACTCCACACTGATGAATACACATGTGACTGAATTGTCCAATTCTCAAATCTCTACTCATCTAGATTAAGTGTGTATGTCAAATGTCAAATGTTAGAAGATGCTCTTAAATCTAATGTTGTAAACCTGGAATTTTGGAAACCTGAGAATATGAATGAGCCTTAATGCATTGATGCCAAAGACCTAAAGTTCAGAAACCAAAACCTTAGTGCTCTGATACCAAATGTTGGAAGTGAGGTAGGCCCTTGGCTCATGTCACAGGTCCATGGTTCCATAGTTCCAGTATACACAACATTAATTCCAGCATTCTTCAATATTGACAAAACATGAACATACCACAACTTAATCATACAGATGATGAGATAAAGATAGAGAAAGAATAGACGACATGTGTAAGGTGTTACGTAAGCCATCCCTTACTCATAGTATCATATATACCAATGTTCAATGTACAATGTGGGAGCAAAACTCTCAACCACTCTATGTGATGAGAAATAGATGGAAGAATGAATGTAAAAATGTAACAAACATATTCAGATGTATGGGCAAAAATCTGAATATACATGAGATGTGTGACCTTATAGGTTATAGAAGAGTGAATATGAGTGACTGAAAGAGGAAGGATCAGTGTGAAACTGATAATCAACAAACCCTCATCTGAACTTAGGCTATGGAAGACCCTAAGTCAGATACGTGTGTGGAAAGATCACATACTTAAAAAGTAGCAAAGAATGCTAACAAGTTTGCTGTCAGAAATCCTCAAACTCGTGTGAACACACCTTCTCAAACACCTCATCCAAATATGCATAAAGCATATACGTACTGATTCTCTTGTACCTATGCCGAATAGGACTCCTCCTGATATGAACGCCACGGCCTCCATAAAATTCAAGTAGTACCTGTGTGCATAAAGAGAATATGTACCTGAATACTTAACATAAGATGCAAATCTTATGTTAACCACCATCCAATGTCTTTGAAGTAGCCTGACATCTTCAAGTAGAAGAAAATCTTCAACTACAACATGTAGATGGCCGATCCTCACCATCAAGCTGCTAATGACCAAGTCTTCTTGCCATGAATAAGAGATAACCTCCTCTCCATGAGCTAGAGTGTGAGCACACCCTTCATCTTCTCCAAGAAGAATCATTAAGAAGAACTCCATAGCTGCTCCTCAACATGCTTCAAGTTAGCACCATGGATGCCCCATGTGCTAGAAGAAACACCACCTCTATTGAGGTCCAAGCTCCAAGCTTGTGTTGACTACTAGGTGAAAGATCTTTACAAGTGACCCCAAGCACTTCTTATATAGTAGTTTTTCTACCTTGAAAAGCTCCTGAATAAAGCTATATATGTTGTAAGGTCTTGGACAAAATGGACCAATTGCACATTGTTTTCCAACACCTTGATCATTGCAAGATCTTTGGGTGCATAGCATATGCACACATACCTTCACAAATCAGAGGCAAATTAGATCCAAAGGCACAGAAATGCATCTTTATTGGCTATGACCTTAATCAAAAATGTTATAGGTTATAGAACCCAAGAAACAAAGGGTTCATTGTAAGTAGAGATGTTGTGTTTGATGAAAAGAAATCTTGGTGTGAAGATGATTGCAGGAAAATCAAACTTCCCTATGATCTAGAAGAAGAATTTCCAACATTTTTAAAGAGGAAAGAGCTTACACTTGAAGCTTCAAGTGATTTTGATGATGATCAGAAGACTCCAAGAAGGGAAATAAATTATTGGAACTCCAAAGGTAAAGCCAAAGTGAAGGAGATGAGAGATGTGGTAGAATCATCTCAACAAATCATAAGAAGGTCTACTAGGGAGAAAAGAAAGCTAGAACATTATGGGTATGATACTTCTATGGTCACTAAACACTCAATGCATATAGCACAGGACTCAAACTCTCAAGAACCATCTACATATGAAGAATCCAAGAAGAAGCTATAATGGAGAAGTGCCATGGAAGAAGAAATAGAAGCTCTACAAGAAAATCAAACCTAGGAGCTAGTATCCAAGAAACCATATATGAAGATCATTGGCTCAAGGTGGATATACAAGGTAAACAAGAATTCTAATTGTTCAATTAATAGGTACAAAGGAAGGCTTGTAGCCAAAGGATTTGCACAGACCCAAGGTATTGATTATGAAGAAACTTTTTCACCTATTGCAAAAATGCCTACCATTAGAGTATTCATGAGTGTTGCATCTTCCACGAATTGGAATATATATATCAAGTGGATGTTAAAAATGCTTTTCTAAATGGTTGGATTTTGGAGGAGTTATATATGGCTCAACCTCCTATTTTTGAAGATCAATCATACCCGAAACATGATTGTAGGTTGAGGAAAGCCTTGTATGTCTTGAAGCAAGCTTCTAGAGCTTGGAATCATAGAATTATCACTTACTTGGAGGATAAATGTTTTATTTTAAGCAAGGTAGATCCTTCCCTCTTCATTAAGAGGAGTCATTTGGAGGTCATATACCTTTGTGTATATGTGGATGACAAAATCATTATAGGAAATGATGTAGAAGGAATCAAGAGGATCAGAGCTCAAATGGAGGAGGAGTTCAAGATTAGTGATCTTGGTTTGCTCACTTACTTCCTAGGTTTGGAAGTGGTATATATAGAGAAAGGTATGTTCCTCACTCAAAGGAGGTACATTGGAGACATGCTCTCTAAGTTCAAGATGGAAAATGCAAAGGTTACAGGTACACCCATGAAGGTAAATCTGAAATTAAGTGCTCATGAAGCTGAACTCGTTGAGGATGTAACTAGCTACCAAAGTTCAGTTGGAAGCTTATGCTACTCTAACTAGAGTATATATATGCTATGGAGTAAGTGTGCTGAGTCAGTTTATGCACACTCCAAGGAAGCCTCACATGGAAGCAGCTAAGAGAATCCTAAAGTATTTAAAGGGCACAATCAATGAAAGATTATACTATCCATGTACATCTGATATAGATGTTAAACTCTTTTCTAATGCAGATTGGACAGGCTCTAAAGGTGATAGGAGAAGCACATCTGGTTATCTTACTTTTGCAAGTACAAAGTTGATTTCATGGTCCTCAAAGAAGCAACCCAAAATTGCTCTCTCATCAACAAAGGCTAAATATAGAGGACTTGCAAATGCTACACAAGAAGCTATGTGGATAAGAACCCTATACTCAGAATTAGGGTTGAATACTTCAACTCCACATATATTTGGAGATAATATTAGCTCATTATATCTTGTTGCTAATCCTATCTATCATGCCATGACTAAACATATACAGATTCATTATCACTATGTCAAAGAGAATATTGTGAGCAAAGAGATCCAACTCTCTTATGTATCAACTCATCAACATGTGCAGATATGATGACAAAGGCTTTGGATGGAAGCAAATAGAACAAATTCAAATCAATGATTGGATTGTAGGAGATCATGAAGGATTGAAGACTCAAGCATTTTAGGCTTGATGGGGAGTTTTTGGTGCAATTATAAAGCCTAAGTGCTATGCTAATGATTCAAGACTACACATCCATTTATCTCTTCACATGAGAGAATCACATATGAACTTATGCTTATCAATTTGAGTGCATTTACCTTGGATAAATGTAAAAGTCAAAAGAAGATGGAATCTTGTGAAGTTAGGAGAGAGAACCCAAGAACTATTTGGTGAACCAATCAAATCAATCAAGTCCCTAAAGTGTAGGATCACGTTTAGGTGAGGGAAAATTCAAATTCAAACTTAGAACATGTGTATAAATACACATACTTTTAGTCACGGGATATGAGAGCCATTTTGAGAGACATTGAGCTACATCAGTGAGCATACATTGGGCTCACTTCATATATCAGTACTCCACTACACTTCCCTTGTATCATATATTCACTACCTTATACATTTTGATACATTTCTTCAAGTACATCTCTATCTACTATGTATTGTTGCATCTTCTTCATTATTGTGACCTTGCAGAATCGATTTCTTTGTGTATACTCATTTTTTTCTACATTGTAACTTGGGTTAGTTATATTGGAGTGTCTAGTACCTATATATCAAATCTCATCAAGTTTGGTTTAGCAGATCTCGAGATATCAAGTATGGAAGACAACTATGTCTGCACACCTTCTAGATCCTAAAAAGTTGGGATGACCCTCGTAACTTGTTAGATTCATTTCTCAGTGTATGGTACAGATAAAATCATGAAATAACTTGCTTCTGCTAGCTATGCACTTCAATTAGATGTGTGAAATCTGTTCAATTCATACCAAGTTGTGAGCTCTAAGCATAATACTAAGTACTTTTATTCCCAAAATACAAGGTTCTTCACATTTCTTGCATTTGCAAGCTATCTGTTTTGATGCAAACATTTGGGAATGATGTTCCAAAGGACTTGGTGGTTCCAAATGTATCATTCTCAAGCTAAAAGATTCTACTAAGCATCACTAAAGTTAGATTGGTAGATGTAGAGTAGGCTTTGTGCAGCACTAGCACATCTGTGGAACCTATGTCATTATTTCCTCACACTTTGCAATAGCATCTCATACATCTTTGGCATGATAAAATTATATATGAACTATCATGGTGTTAGATACTACCTGTGAAATGAGGAAGACGTCTCTTTTGTTCTTCTCTTTCCACTACTTCAAGGCCCTCAACTCTGCATTGGTTGTCTTGGGGTCCTTTGGATCCACTTCAGGTGCTTCTTCTTCTCCACACAGAATAGCCCGAATTCCTTTGCTCATAAGTTAGTTGGATACTATGAATATCCATGGTTGATAGTTATCTTTGTCCAACACTTCAACCTTTTGTCCTAAATCTTCCATATTAAACTAGGGTTTAAATGAGATATCGTTGATGAAGCCAGTCGATTCCTACTTCAGCTTGGGTCCTTTAGACTTAGCTCCTTTCATTGATCCTCTATAGGTCTTTGCCAACTATGATACCAACTATGAGATTTTGATCTCCAAATTACAACAAAACCATGTGTAAGCCTTTTAAGTCCCTCTAGTGCATCCCCTCCTACAACTAGTCAATTTGTTTGTGCTCAACTAACCTAGCAGCTCAGATCCAATTAGCCTAAGTTTTGTTCATGCATAGTAGACTTCAATACATTCAATTTAAGCTATTAATAACTCCTGATGGACTAGTTTAGGTCAGACAATCAATTTGTACACAACAAAAGATGCAGATTACTAGCTTTTGATTAAATTAGGGTTTCACAATACCATTAATTTATTTGCAATAAAGAAGGATTAGATAGAGATATTTGGTGGTAGTATACATACATATGTAAGCCTTAGAATGCAACAAATATATATTCAATTGGATCTACACATAGAGAGAAATGTACAATAGAAGTATGCAGTGTCTATGAAATATTCTTCCTACGAGGGGTATAAGTCTTGTAGCTCTTGTTTTATGCTCCTATATACTTGGAAATCTCTTGGAATTTTTTGTACTTGATCCATTAAGTATCCCATTTTCTCTCCTTGTGTGAATCTGCTTCAATCCTACCTTCACCACGGGATTAAAAGTGAATAGACCTCCTTGTGGCCTTTTACCTACTTTTGTGTGACCCTTGGCTCTTCACATAGCCTTTGCTTGACTCTTGGCTCTTTGTATTTCAAAATTTGGATAATGATGCGCATTTACCCTCACTCTAAGGTATCCTTTGACTTTTGCAACACCCTTCCCTTACTCTAAGGTTTATAAGCTTGCCTAATTTACATTTTCAACAAAAGTCACAAGGTCTAGGTAGTTCCCAAATGGTATTTGCATCAAACCACATACATCACTATGAACAAGTTGCAATTTATGTGCAGATCTAATTGAACCATATTTTGGGAAGGAAAGATGCTACATTTTAGCCAAAATACAACCCTCAAAAAATGCATATAAGTGGCCTCAAGTTTTTCCAAAGAGGACATTGTTTTGCCAGAGAACTATGCTTAGCAAATCAGATGACCATCCCAACATTTTAGGAGTCTAACATTGTGCAGATCAGTGAGCAGTAAATCAAAGATTGCAAATAGATGGCTAACGCAATGGAGCTGAAAATTTGTAGGATACAAAATGACTTTGTAATGAATGTATAGCAAGTTGAATCACTCAAAATAGTTAAGTATACACTGAGAACTAGATCAGAGAAACTCATTGTCCTAAGTGATACATGACAAAGAAGTGAAATAGAGATGTGATCAATGTATATGTATCAAATCACATAGAGTTACAATGACATTGGCAATATGTAATTGCACAATCTGAGGGTAGTGATGGAGCTATAGAATGAGCTCACTAAGCACTAAAAATCTCTCGCAAATGATCTTCAAATCGGGCTCACTAACATGCAAGATTTTGATCCATTTTTTATAGTTAGAGTTGGAGACACTTTTTTGAATTCAACTTCAAACTCTTACCATTAAGTGAATCATAAACTTTAGGACTTGCTTTCTCATCAATCACATATTAGACAATTCGTGATTTTGATTCCTCCTAATTCCACATGAGACTCTTGCACCAACAGCTCCCCCTCAATTCTAACATCCTTGGTCTTCCTTGATTTCCTGCAATCCAATCATCATCTTGAACCTGTTCAATTTGGTGACATCTAGAGATTTGGTTAACATGTATGTACATTGTAGATTTGTAGACACATAGGACAAGTGGATGTCTTTGCTAAGTAGCTTTTCTCTCACATAGTCATAGTGCACTTCAATGTGCTTAGTCCTTGCATGGTACACAGGAGTGGCAGCCAAATGCAATGAACTAGTGTTATCTCCAAAAATCTTTGGAGTATAAGAATGTAATCCTAAATCTATGTAGAGTAGCTTAAGCCACATAGCCTCTTGTGTTGCATTTGCTAAGCCCCTATATTCTGCTTTAGTTGATGACAATGCCACAGTTGGTTGTTTCTTTGATGACCATGAGATCAACTTAGAACCTGCAAAAGATAGGTAGCCAGAGGTGCTCCTCCTATCATCTTTTGAGCCAGTCCAATCTGCATCAGAGTATAGCTTGATATCCAAATCAAAAGTGAATGAATAGAATAGTCCTTCATTTTTGGTACCCTTCAAATACTTTAAAATCCTTTTGGTAGCTTCCATGTGAGGTTTTCTTGGCTTATGCATAAATTGACTCAATGTACTTACTCCATAACAAATATCCACTCTTGTTAGGGTTGCATAATTGAGACTCCCAACAAGACTTTGGTATCATGTAATGTCTTCAAGGAGTTCCCCTTCATGGGCACTTAGCTTGTGATTCAATTCCATGGGTGTACCTACAACTTTAGTATTCTCCATCTTGAAACTCACCAACATATCATGAATGTACTTCCTCTGAGTACTAAAAACACCAAAATCTAAATATACAAGTTCTAATCCAAGAAAGTATGTTAACAAACCAAGGTCACTAATTTTAAACTCTTCCATCATCTGAGCTTTGATTTTCTTGATGACATTGGCATCATTCCCAATAATGATGATGTCATCCACATAAACACATAGGTAAATACTTTCCGAGTTAGTCTTCTTTATGAACAATGAAGAATCTGCTTTGCTAGCAACAAAACCTTGGCCTTGTAAATATGTGACTAGTCTATGGTTCCAAGCTCTAGGAGCTTGTTTTAAACCATAAAGTGCTTTCCTTAATTTGCATACATAATCTCATTTATCTTTGTCTTCATACCCTGGTGGTTGAGCCATGTAGACCTCCTTAGACATCGACCCATTTAGGAATGCATTTTTAACATCTAATTGGTATAAGTTTCAATTTTCTGAGGCAAAAATACTCACCCAAACTCTGATAGTTAGAATCTTGGCCATAGGTGAGAAAGTCTCCTCATAATCCACTCCTATTTGAGCAAACCCCTTTGCTACTAGCCTTGCTTTATACCTGTTGATTGTGCCATCTGAATTCTTCTTGACTTTGTAAATCCACTTGGATCCTATTACCTTCATCAATGGCTTCTTGGGAACCAAATCCCAAGTGTCATTCTCTTGTAGTGCTTCAGTATCCTCTTGCATTCCTTCTCTCCATTCTTCTTCTAAGTGCTTGATTGGATGACTCTGGAATCTCTTCCAATTTCTTCATCTTCACTTTGCACTTTGACTTCCAAACTTTATAATCTTCAAGGTTGATAGGTTCTTCATCTTCTAAATTAACTTCTTTTGATGTACTTGATTCTCCCTTGGTCAAATTTGGAAAGTCACTCTCCAAATCATAAGGTAATTTTACTTTCCTGCAATCATCCTCAAACCAAGAATTATTTTCATCAAAAACCACATCCCTACTAACTGTAGATCCTTTCTTAGAGCGATTATATAACCTATATCCTTTCTGATTTTGATCATAGCCAATAAATATACATCTCTCAGCCTTTGGATCAAGCTTTCCCCTAATCTATGAAGGAATTTGTGCATAGGCAATGCACCCAAAAATTTTACAGTGATCCAATGAGGGTCTCCTGCCATTCCAGGCTTCATAAGGTGTCATCCCATCCAGAGACTTGGATGAAAGTCTATTAATTAAATAGGTAGTTGTAGAAATAGCCTCTGCCCATAGATAGTTGGGGAGTTTTTTCTCATTCAACATTGACCTTGCAGCCTCTACTATTAACATATTTCTTCTCTCTACCACTCCATTCTACATTATGAGGCAAGTCATCAATGGAATCTAGGTTGATAACAAGTGGGAACCTTTCACCACAGCCATGGATCATACATGAATATGCAAGTCCCAAACTTCAACACTCTCATGGTGCATCTCTTCACTCATGAGGCCAAAATCATGAAGAATGGTTAGAAACAGAAAGGTAACTAACCCTTTGCCCTTTATATAGATAAAATCAAAGGAAAAGATAACATGAAGGAAGCACCTCTCAAGCTAACTTTTCAAGTAGAGGTAGAAGCTCAAGAGAAAGATGTAGAGGAAGACAAGGCAAGAGGAGAGCTCAAAGCTCCTCCCCTTGTGCCATATAAGGCCTACCAAATCACATCATACAACATTGCTTAAAAGACCCAAGAAATCAAAGAGGAAGAGGATATAACAAAGATGGATATGGAGCTCCTAGAGGTAGATACAACAACTCATATGGATAAAACAACAACACCTACAGGAACAACTATCAAGGAGGATACAAAGGACGAAGAGACTACAAAAATTACACAAATGATCAAGCTCAAGAGGATTCACTCCTACTTATGAATATGACAATGAAGGAAGGTAAGTATGATGAGCATGCATTCTATTTTGATTCTAGATGCTCAAACCATGTGGCAAAGAATGTAGCCTTGCTCTCAAACTTGGAAGATCCAAAGAATAAGCATGCGGTCTAGATAGGTGATGACACAAGGCACCCTACAGGGAAGATTGGGAACATGAAGACTTCGAATGGTAGTATGAATCTATTGAGTAGAGTTCTCTATGTGCCAAGTATTACAAAAAAACTAATAAGTGTAGATGAAATTGTGGAGAAAGGATTGCATGTGAGTTTCATCAAACGTGGAGCCTATATAGAGGATCCATATCAAGGTTTAAGAAGATAGCAAAGGGAGAAAAAATAGGTAGATTGTTCACATTTGAACTTCACAACACCAAAAACATTGATTTGTTCAATTATGTAACCCAAACCCTATCATAGCTAGAGGTTTGGCATAAGAGCTTGGCTCATAGTGGAGAAAGAGCCCTCAAACAAATCAATAGAGATCAAAGTATGCTTGGACTACCCAATATTTCAAAGCAACACATGATATACAAGTGTAATGAATGTCGTTTTGGGAAATCTCACATGCTACCATTCACTAAGAAACGATACATACATGGAGATCTAGAGCTTGTCCACAAATGTTTGGGGACCACGCAAAGAATCATCAATCTCAGGATTAACATATTATGTGTAATTTATAGATGATTGTAGAAAATGGACTATCTTGTATTTTATGAAGCATAAGGATGAAGTGTTCTCATGTTTCAAGAAGTATTTAGCTCTTCTAGAGAATCAAATAGGTAAAAACCTGAAAAGTCTATGGTCTGATGGAGGGGGAGAATACGTCTCAAATTTGATTCCTACTTGAAAGATAGAGAAATCAAGAAAGAGATTACTACCAATTAGACACCTATTTTGAGGCAGAAAGGTCCATGTTGAATGAAAAGAATTTACCAAATGATTTGTGGGCAGATGCAGTATCCACTACCATATACTTGATAAATAGATTACCCTCAAAAGCCTTGGATGGTATGACCCCTTATAAAGCTTGGAATGGAAGATGACCAAGCTTGGATCATTGCACAATATTTGGGTGCATTTCATAAGCACACATAGCATCTAAAATCAAAGATAAATTATACCTTAAGGCAGAGAAGTGTATCTTGATAGGCCATGAACTTAAGAAAAAAGTTTATAAACTATACAATCCTAGAAACAAAGGTTTTATAGTCAGTCAAGATGTTGTGTCTGATGAGAATGAATCATGGTTTGAAGATGATTGCCGAAAGATCAAGCTACCATATGATCTAGAAGAGGACTTTCCAACACTCTCAAGAAAGAATACACATGCAATTGGTGCATCAAGTGAATTTAAATATGATAAAAAAACTCATAATAAGGAAATCAATTCATCAAACTCCAAAAGCAAGGACAAGGTACAAGAGTTGAGGGATGTTGCAAAATCATTGCAATGAACCATCAAAAGATCTACTAGGGAGAAAAGGAAGCCAAAAATGTGTGGGTATGACACATCATTGGTGACTAAACATTCTATCTACTTAGCATACGACATAAACTCTGAAGATCCCTCATCTTTTGAGAAGGCAAAGAAGAAACCAGAGTGGATGAATTCTATGGAAGAAGAAATTGAAGCCTTGCACGAGAATCACACTTGGGAATTGGTGCCCAAAACTCCAACCATAAAGATCATTGGATACAGATGGATATACAAAGTGAAGAAGAACTCAGATGGAACCATCAACATGTATAAAGGTAGACTTGTGGCTAAAGGATATGCTTAGACCCAATAAATTCACTATGAGGAGATCCTCTCACCTATGTCAAACATGCCAACAATCAAAGTGCTTATGAGCATTACAACTTCCAAGAATTGGAAGATCTATCAAATGGATGTGAAGAATGCATTTATGAATTGATAGATATATGAAAAGGTATATATGGCTCAACCCCCTGGGTTTGAAGATTCACATTTCCCTAAACATGTATGAGGGTTGAAGAAATCTCTATATGGCCTAAAGCAAGATCCAAGATCTTGGAATCGTAGGCTTGTGACCTATTTGTAGGATAAGGGTTTCATTGTTAACAAAGCATATCCTTCACTCTTTGTCAAGAGGACTCATGGAGAATTCATATACCTTTGTGTGTATGAGGATGATATAATACTCACAGGTGATGATGATGAAGGTATCACAAGAATTAAGCTACAAATGAAGGAGGAATTCAAGATTAGTTATCTAGGGCAGCTCACATACTTCCTTGGTTATGTAGTGGTGTACATAGAGAAGGGTATGTATCTCACTCAAAAGAAATATTTCAAGGAAATGCTATCCAATTTCAAGATGGAGAATGCTAAGCTTTCATGTACACCCATGGAGATGAATTCAACGCTAGGTGCTCATGAAGGTGAGCTAATTGAAGACATAACAAGCTATCAAAACTTGGTCGTTAGTTTGAATTACACCACACTCACTAGGGTAAACATATGCTATAATGTGAGTGTTCTATTCCAATTTATGCATACCCCTAGGAAGCCACACATGGACGCAGCTAAGAGGATACTCAAGTATCTAAAAAGAACCATAAGTTAAGGTTTATTCTATCCATATACATCTGATGTAGACATAAATCTATTTTTTGATGCAATTGGGTAGTTTCAAAAGATTGAAGAAGGAGTACTTTAGATTATCTTACATTTGCAAGTACAAAATTCATTTCATGGTCATCCAAGATGCAACCCACTGTTTTGCTTCCATCAACTGAAGTTGAATATAGAGACTTACCAAATGCAACACAGGAAGCAATGTGGATTAAGATATTATAATTAGATTTAGGTGGACAGTCTTCCATTCCTTTATTTTAGAGACAATATAAGCTCTCTTCATCTTGTAGCAAATCCAATTTATCATGCTAGGACCAAGAATATTTAGTTCCATTATCATTATGTTAGGGTGAAAACCACAACATAATGATAATGGTTCCAAGAATATTTAGTTCCATTATCATTATGTTAGGGTGAAAACCACAAGCAATAAAATCAAACTCTCCTATGCATCAACTCAACAACAATGTGCAGATATGTTGACCAAAGCATTCGATGGAGTGAAACTAAACAGATTCAAAGCTATGATTGGACTTCAAAAAAATCAATGGATTAAAGACTCAAGCATCTTAGGCTTTAGGGGGAGTTGTTGGTGCATGAAGAAAATCTAAGTGCTTGATTCATGTATTTGGACCACATAGTATTTGACGCACAAGCTTATACATATGTATGTATATTTTAGATGAAGTGCTATGGTTAATGTCAAGTTTTTTCTTGTTCAAAAGTAAAGGTGATATTTGGAGAGAATCTTATGGAGACATTGGGATCCAAATTCCATGACTTCATTTGAATTCAAAAGTAAAATCAAATCCTAAAAGTACGGATCACTTCTAGGTGGAATCAATCGACAATTATGGGCAAAAGTGTACATTTACACTTGTCACTTTAGTTGCAGGTAAGGAGCTCATTGTCACACTCATTTTCAATGACTCAAGTATTCCCTTGATGCTAGATAATTCCTCCTCTCTATCATTGTATCATCCCAATTAACAATACATTTACAATTCATATTCATAGCTACATTGATCTCTCTCTACTGTTATATTATATTGAGTAAAGTCTATCAAGTTCTCTGAGTCATTTATCTACATGTATGGACTTATTATCAAATCTATTGATTGAAATACTAATGTAGGACTGTGTTTAGCATGGATACAAAGTTTCTTGGTCATCAAAGTTGCAAAACTTGAGTTATGATCAAATAAAGATGATTGTTTCTGTGTATCTTCATCTTCTTGAGAAGTTGCGATCACTACCCTCACTTCTTATGCATATTGCTCTTAGTATAGTCCTCTTAAATTCATGAAATAACTTGTTATAGCTCACTCAACAATTCACTTCAAACTTTGAAAAAGTTCTCATGTCATATCTATTGACGGAGATGCTGGACGAATTCCAGAGATGAAGTGGTGCTGCAAAACCCTGCTTCACAGTTGTGGAGAGTGTAGTAGGCCCCTTGAGCTTTCTAATGATCACCAATGTACTATTGATCATGATCCTTTATTCAATGGATCAAAACAGATAAGTAGAAAGTCGAATCAAGAACATAGACTTGCTATTTTGGTATCTACATATGCTTAGTAGAATGATCAATGCTCTCAACCTGCTAGCAATTGGTTAAACTCCTTTTGGGAGGATCTAATTAACTTAGATAGCTAACCAAAATGAGTTATTTCAATGAAAATATGGACTATACACTGAGAGTGATGCTTAGCAAGTTAGAGGACTTGCCCGACATTTTCGGGGTGCATCAGTGTGGAGACCAGAGAGCAAAGATATGTAGATATCTCATGATTCGAAAACGTAATAACCATGAAACTTTGTAGCTATGAACTAGATAGTGTGTGATCCTATAGCACTTTAAATAACATCAAATGATCAACCATACACTGAGAACAAGCTCTGAGAAGTTCATTGTTCTAAGATGATCATAAAAAAGAAGTGAAGTAGAGAACTAATCAATGTATATGTATTAGATCACATAGTAATACAATGACATTGGCAATGTTCAATTCCACAATGTGAGGCTAGTGAAGGAGTTATGGATTGAGCTCACTAATCAAAAAGTATCCCCTCAAAGTGATCTCCTAGTCGGGCTCATCACAGGAACATTTTTTTACCTCTTTTATAGTTGAAGTTGGAGCCAAGCTTTGAATTCAAATTCAAATTCTCACCATAAAGTGAATCCTAAACTATAGGATCTATTCTCTCATCAATCACCTAGGAAGTAGCTCGAGATTTGATTCCTCCTAACTCCACGTGAGAGTAGTGCATTAAGCATAGGTACTTTTACAAAGATAAGGGGTAAAGTGAATTTTACAAGGAGATAGTCATATGCGACTCTATGTGATTCATGCTAATTGTTCAAGTATGTAGGCTTGGACTCCTTTGTACCAACATCTCCCCCTCAAGCCTAACATGCTTGATCTTCAATCTTCCTTGATTTCATGCAATCCAATCATCATCTTGAACCTGTTCATCTTAGTTTCATCCAAAGACTTTGTGAGCATATTTGCACATTGCAAATGAGTTGACACATAGGACAATTGGATGTCCTTGTTGTTGGAGGAGATGGATGGATACCTCAAGGAAGTGAGGTGGTACTGCGAAATCCTGCTTTGTACCTGCCCTCATAGACTTTAGAGTTATATAGTAGACCCTTTTAGCTTGCAAATTACACCAAGAAAGTACCTATGTACTTTGGGGTTGATACTTGAAACAATTGAATCAAAATAGACTACTTCATGAATAGTTGGTGTCACAAAACTTGTTATTTTAGTCCATACACCTGTTGGTTCTTTTGCTCAGATCTCACAGTAAAGTAACAATTGATGAACTTCCTTTTGAGGGAATTCAATTAGCTTAGATGGCTAATGATTGCAAGTGGAATCATCGAAAATGATAGACTATGCTCTGAGAAATAACTTTAGCAATCCAAAACTTACCCTCGACTTTTTAGGGTCTAACCAGTAAATGGCTAGTGAGCACTTTGACAATGATTTCTCCTAGTGGCTAAACCAAAACCATAGGTGAAAAAGTTTCTTCATAATCTACTCGGGTTTGTGCAAAACCCTTAGCCACAAGCCTAACTTTATACCTATTTATGGATCCATTTGAGTTCCTTTTGATTTTGTAAATCCACCTAGAGCCAATTACCTTCATTGATGCTTTCTTGGGTACTAGCTCCCAAGTGTCATTCTCTTGGAGTGCTTCTATTTCTTCATCCATAGCCTCCTTCCATTTTGCTTTGGTACTTGCTTCTTCATACGAAGAAGGTTCTTCAAGTGATGAATCCTTAGCAAGATAAATAGAATGCTTAGTGACTAATGAAGTATCATACCCATATCTGATTGGCTTCTTACTCTCTCTTTGTGATCTCCTTAAGGCTTGGTTGGATGACTCAGGTATGTCCTCCAACCTTTTCATCTTGACCTTGCCTTTTGATTCACATGCTTTAAATTCTTCCAAGTTGATGGTATCCTCATCATCTGATTTGATGGCTTCAATTGTGCCTGCCTCCTCCTTGGTGAGGCTTGGAAATTCTTCTTCCAAGTCATATGGCAATTTGACCTTCATGCATTCACTTTCAAACCAAGAATCATTTTCAGCAAACACAACATCTCTACTGATCATAAATCCTTTGTTGGATAGATTATAAAACATGTATCCCTTTGAATTTATATCATACCCTATGAAGATGCATTTTTTTGCCTTAGCGTCTAACTTACCTCTGATTTGAGATGGAACATGCACATAAGCGACACAACCAAATATTCTACAATGTTCAAGTGATGGTCTCCTACCATGCCATTCCTCATAGGGGGTCATCACATCAAGGGACTTAGAAGGTAACCTGTTAATAAGATAAGTGGCACTAGAAACACTCTCTACCCACAAGTAATTAGGCAACTTCTTATCATTTTGCATAGATCTAGTTGCTTCCACAATCAATTTGTTCCTCCTCTCTACTACTCCATTTTGCTCAGGAGTATATCTAGAAGTGATCTCTCTTTTGATACCTTTGTCTTGCAAAAATGCATTAAACTCATTGGAGAAGTACCCAGCTCCTCCATCTGACCTTATCCTCTTTAAGCTTTTTCCTGTTTGATTTTCCACAAGTGCAAGATAATTCTTGAAACAACTGAACACGTTATCCTTATGTTTCATGAAATACAAGATAGTCCACCTACTGAAATCATCAATAAATGGCACATGGTACCTTGAGCCTAAAATTGAAGGCTCCTCGCTTAGTCCCCACACATCTGTGTGGACAAGTTCCAAATAATCCTCATGCATATAGCCTTTCTTTGTAAAGGGTAACCTCTGTGATTTACCAAACTAACATGCACCACATTTATAGATCATATGTTGCTTGGATACATTAGGCATACCAAGTACACATTGATCTCTACATATCTGCTTCAATGTTCTCTCACCAATGTGTCCTGAACTTTTGTGCCATATTTCTAACTCAGACAAGGTTTGATCCTTATAATTATAAAGTGCAATGTTTCTAGTGTCCTCAAGCTCAAAAGTAAATAATCTATCTTTTTTCTCTCCTTTTGCAATTCTTCTGAATCCATGTTGGGGGTCCTCCACAAAAGCTCCAAATTTATTGAACCTAACTTGCAAACCCTCTTCCACTAGTTGCCCAACACTCATCAAATTCTTTGTGATAGTAGGCACATAAAGAACGCTCCTCAATAGATTCATATTCCCATCAAAAGTTTTGACATTTCCTACCTTGACAACTGAATGCTTGGTATCATCACATGTTTGCACTTGATGCTTTCCCTTGGGCTCTTCAAGATAAAAAAGGAGAGCTACATTGCCTGCTACATGGTCTGAACAACCTGAGTCAATATAGAAGAGGTGTTCATCATAAAAACCCCTAAAGAGGGCAAAAAGTGCCCCGGTGGTCCTAGAGTGTTCACACACATCACTACCTAAATATATCAACAAATCCCCCTTGGGAGTGATGTGGTGAACAAGAAGCTAGCACTCATGTATAAGGAAGTGCCAAGCTATGTGAAAATCACTCCACAAAAGGAAGTAAGCCCAAAGCTTTGCGAAAAGCTTCAAACTTCTCCTTAGGCAGAGACTTCATGAAAAGGTCTGCAATGTTCTCCTGCGTGGGCACATATGCCGAGCTGATCTCCCCAGCAGAGAACCTCTCCCTGACATAATGATAATGCACCTCAATGTGCTTAGTACGAGCATGGAACACAGGGTTCCTCGCAACTGCCAATGCACTCTAACTATCAATGAAGATGGTGGTGGCAAAAGTCTGACCAACACCCAAATCAGCCATAAGGCGTCTGAGCCACACACACTCAACAGTAGCTGTGAAAACTCAGCCTCACAACTGGAGGTGGCCACAGTAGGCTGCTTCTTGCTCAACCAAGATATACATGAGATACCAAGCATGAAGCAAAAGCCACTAGTGGACACACGAATGTCATAACAACTAGCCCAGTCTGAGTTACAGAAAGCATGCAAATCTGGCGGTAGTGATCCCCCCTTGGGATAAAACAACCCAAGTAGCCAAGTACCACTCAAGTAGCGAAAGATGTGCTTAAGTGCCTGCCAATGCTTGACACTTGGGCAATGCATAAACCTGCTCATCTGTGAGACAGCAAACTGAATATCTAGCCGAGTAATGCATAAGTAAATCAGGCATCCAACAGCCTAATGATAGAGGACAACATCAAATGCATCTCCAGCATCATGAAGACTCAATCCTAAACCTTTCTCCATAGGAGTGGCAGTAGGCTTACAGTCTTCAAGGCCAAAATGTTGCAATAATGTTTCAATATATTTCGTTTGACACAAAGCCATTCCACCATCAACTTGCATAAACTGAATGCCCAAATAGTGATGCAAATGCCCCAAATCAGACATCTCAAATGAGGCATGCAAATCAGCCTTAAAATCTGCAATATGCTTCTCAATAGGACCAGTGAGCAGCATGTCGTCAACATAGACAAGAATGATCATAAGCACATCATTAGCACGCTTAATATATAAGGTGCTTTCAGTTGGACTGTTCTCAAAACCATGTGCAATCAGATAGGCATGTATCTTCTCATACCAAGCACATAGTGCTTGCTTTCAACCATATAATGCCTTCTTTAACCTGCACACTGGTTTTCATGCCCTTTCTGCACAAAGCCACGGGGCTGAAAAACATACACTTCTTCATGCAAGTCACCATTCAGAAATGCAGTGTTAATGTCCAACTGATGTACATTCCAACCATGATGGGCTGCAAGTGCACAGATGTTCTGAACAGTAGTCATACGGCATGTAGGTGCAAAGGTCTCATCAAATCAATGCCTCTTTCCTGTGCATAACCCTTTGCAACAAACCTAGCCTTATACATGTCAACTGTTCGATCAGGCTTACGCTTTAGCTTGTAACCCACTTAGTGCCAATGGCCTTCTTGCCAGGAGGCAAGTCACATAAAGACCAAGTACCATTCTTCATTATAGCATCATGTTCAGATTGCATAGCAACCATCCAATTTTCTGAATTTTGTGCTTCGTCAAATGAAACAGGCTCATTGTCATCACAGAGACTAGATGCATCCATAGCATAGAAATGTGATGCAAAAGAGGCACTATGAGAGCCTGGTCGAGTATGATATGACAGAGGTGCATCTAATTTGTTGTCATGCAAAGTTTGCACCAACCATTTTGGCATAGTTTTTGCCTCCTCAATGTCAACTCTCTCATCAACAAGTGCATCATGTAAATTTGCATCAGAAATGTTAGTGATACTTTCGCACTGATACCACTGTTGGTGGTCGTCACGGCAAAGGCTTGAACCTTGTCAAGCCTGCGGAAATCGCCGTGCCACCGAATAGAGAGCTAAGCTAGAGTGATATTAGTACACCTCTATAATCAGCAGTAGCTTAGCACGGTTTTTCTCGCTCAAACGTATAAGACTGCGTTTTGAATCTACTGAAAAGTTCACTGGGACTTCACCGAACTGTCACCAGACTGACACCGTAATTATATCGGAATCTTACCGGAATCAACTCCTATTCTGTTTGCAATTACTTCAAGTGATTATACAAGAAGTAACAAGTGATGCGTGAACTTCCTTCACTGAGTGAACACTTTTTGAAGTTTAAGAAAAAACTTCTCCAGTTCACGATGTCTCTTTTCGGTTAGACTTTGTACTGTGTGTATATATCCATTTCACCGAAATCCTTGACGAACTGATAGTAGAGATGTCTAGCTATAAGATAAGCTATCTCTCATACAAAAACCTAATTTATTCTGTGAGATATACTTCGTTGTTCTACCGGAAAACACGTTTTCTGAGAAAACTTTAACTGACCGAAAATGCGTTTACTGAGATAACTTTAATTGATCAAAACATTCATTGACTGAGAGAATATCGAGGGACACGTTTACTAACGAACTGTAACTGTTAACGGTTAACGAACTTTCTACCGTAACATGAAAATACTTAGAGTTCTTCACATACGAACAGTGCGCGCAAACTTCCACATGAACATGTGTTTTCTATTAGAGAAGATGTGTACAAATCAGCTTGGCCTCTTCTTGCTCAAGCTATGGAAACTCTCCTACACTGAGTAGTTTCCTCTACCATCTCTCTCAGATGAATACCTAGCATTTCAGGTTTCTGTTATTCATCTGTACATACGCGATCTATGGCGTCTTCTGAAACACTTCTCTCTCTCTGTACATACACGATCTCTGGTGTCTTCTCACTTCCTCATACTTCACTCTCACCTCTCTTTTTTACCTCTATATGTGCTCTATTTATATTGCGTGCTCTTCTCACGCACGTTCTAGCTCGCACTTCCCTCTCTATTATTCTTATGCACGTTCTCTCTGTATATACAGTTTGATTCGGTGTAACGAACTCTGATTCTGCAAGATTTTGTTCTTTACATAACGGTCGTGAATTTGTACCTTCATTAAGGCTTTTGATTTTCTTAATATTTTGATTCCGCTTATCTTTATCTTTCTTTGTCTGTACGTCAAATTCGTGAGTGATTCTTCAATAGCTCCCCCTCAATCACTAATTTGACTCTTCCTGTCTTCATATATTTTTCTTTCTTTTATACCTGCCATTTCTTTGAATCTGCTTGTCTTTGTTCCATCCAAGCTCTTTGTCAAAATATCTGCAATCTGATCTTTTGTCGGAGCGTATATTATTTCTATCTCTTTCTCCATTACCTTTTCCCTCAGGAAATGATATTGAATTTCTATGTGCTTTGTTCTTGCATGAAATACTGGATTTGCTGCAAGATACAGCAAGCTCATATTATCTCCATGTATGATAGGTATACCTTGATCAATACCCATGCTTTTAAACAAGGTCTGCATCCATATCACTTCTTTAGCTGCTTCTACAAGTCCTTTATATTCTGCTTCTGTTGACAATAAAGCCATTGTGTGTTGTTTCTTCGAACACCAGCTTACTAGCTTATCTCCTAGGTATATCATATACCCATGCGTTAATCTTCTGTCATCTTGACTTCCTGCCCAGTCTGAGTCACTGAATGCTCTCAACTGTATATCTGACAATAATCCTTCCTTTATAGTTATTTTTATATATCTAAGAACTCTCTGTCCTGGAACCCAATGTTGATCCTTCGGACAGTGCATGAACTGTGAGAGAACTCCCACTGCATAGCTAAGATCCGGTCGTGTTAGTGTAGCGTAGATTAAGCTTCCCACTAACGACTGATATTTCCTCATATCTTTAAACTCTGCACCACTGTATTTGTTGAGTTTATGATTTGCTTCAAGCGGTGTTGAAGCTTCTCTACAATTCTCCATATTAAACTTCTTCAGTAAGTTTAGGAGATACCTTTCTTGCATAACATATAGACCATGATCTGTGTATGTGATTTCCATTCCTAGAAAGTATGACAACTTTCCTAGGTCACTGATCTGAAACTCCTTTTCGAGTAATCTCTTTACTTCTTTAATTCCTTCTTTTGATGTACCTGTGATTATAATGTCATCTACATAGATACAAATGTAGATCATGTTGGAGATAGACGTCTGCAGAAGCACGCGAACAGCACAAGGAAGAAGAAGAAGCTTGGAGCACAAACACACAATACTGAATGTATTACTAGAGAATGTACAAAGATAAGTAGCCCATTAGGGCAATAGGCGTATATACAAGCCGGGGGAAAAAAACCTCCTAAAGAGGGAAAAAAGTGCCCCGGCGGTCCTAGAGTGTTCACACACATCACTACCTAGATATATCAACAAATCCCCCCTGGGAGTGATGCGGTGAACAAGGAGCTGGCACTCATGTATAAGGAAGTGCCAAGCTATGTGGAAATCACTCCACAAAAGGAAGTAAGCCCAAAGCTTTGCGAAAAGCTTCAAACTTCTCCCTAGGTAGAGCCTTCGTGAAAAGGTCTGCAATGTTCTCCTCCGTGGGCACATATGCCAAGCTGATCTCCCCAGCAGAGAACCTCTCCCTGACATAGTGATAATGCACCTCAATGTGCTTAGTGCGAGCATGGAACACAGGGTTCCTCGCAACTGCCAATGCGCTCTGACTGTCAATGAAGATGGTGGTGGCAGAAGACTGGCCAACACCCAAGTCAGCCATAAGGCGTCTGAGCCACACACACTCAACAGTCGCTGTGAAAGCTGCCCTATACTCAGCCTCACAACTGGAAGTGGCCACAGTAGGCTGCTTCTTGCTCAACCAAGATATACATGAGCTACCAAGCATGAAGCAAAAACCACTGGTGGACACACGAGTGTCATAGCAACCAGCCCAATCTGAGTCAGAAAAAGCATGCAAATCTGGCGGTAGTGATCCCCCCTTGGGATAAAACAACCCAAGTAGCCGAGTACCACTCAAGTAGCGAAAGATGCGCTTAACCGCTTTCCAATGCATGACTCCTGGGCAATGCATAAACCTGCTCATCTGTGAGACAGCAAACTGAATATCTGGCCGAGTAATGCATAAGTAAATCAAGCATCCAACAGCCTGCTGATAGAGAACAGCATCAAATGCATCTCCAGCATCATGAAGACTCAATCGTAAACCTGTCTCCATAGGAGTGGCAATAGGCTTAGAGTCTTCAAGGCCAAAACGCTGCAATAATGTGTCAATATATTTCGTTTGACACAAAGCCATTCCACCATCAACGTGCATAAACTGAATGCCCAAATAGTGATGCAAATGCCCCAAATCAGACATCTCAAATGAGGCATGCAAATCAGCCTTAAAATCAGCAATATGTGTCTCAATAGGACCAGTGAGCAGCATGTCATCAACATAGACAACAATGATCAGAAGCACATCATTAGCACGTTTAACATATAATGTGCTTTCAGTTGGACTGTTCTCAAAACCATGTGCAATCAGATAGGCATGTATCTTCTCATACCAAGCACGTGGTGCTTGCTTTAAACCATACAATGCCTTCTTTAACCTGCAAACCTGGTTTTCATGCCCTTTCTGCACAAAGCCACAGGGCTGAAAAACATACACTTCTTCATGCAAGTCACCATTCAGAAATGTTGTTTTAATGTCCAACTGATGTACATTCCAACCATGATGGGCTGCAAGTGCACAAATGCTCCGAACAGTAGTCATACCGCATGTAGGTGCAAAGGTCTCATCAAAATCAATGCCTCTTTCCTGCGCATAACCCTTTGCAACAAGCCTACCCTTATACCTGTCAACGGTACCATCAGGTTTACGCTTCAGCTTGTATACCCACTTAGTGCCAATGGCCTTCTTGCCAGGAGGCAAGTCACATAAGGACCATGTACCATTCTTCATTATAGCATCATATTCAGATTGCATAGCAGCCATCCAATTTTCTGAATTCTGTGCTTCATCAAAAGAAACAGGCTCATTCTCATCACAGAGACTAGATGCAGCCATAGCATAGCAATCTGATGGAAAGGAGGCACTATGAGAGCCTGAACGAGTACGATATGACAAAGGTGCATCTAATTTGCTGTCACGCAAAGTCTGCACCAGCCATTTTGGCATAGTTTTTGCCTGCTCAATATCAGCTCTCTCATCAGCAAGTGCATCATGTAAATCTGCATCAGAAATGGAATGATCTGCATCATCATATGAAACCTGCAAAGGCTGAGAAGTTGCCTCATTAGGACCAGCACTAGCCTGTCCACCTGTAAAAAGAGGCATAAAAGTATCATACATGTCTTTGGAGCTAACAGATGTCTCCTTAGTACATGAAAGCAATGGCTGAATAGCATCTTCCACAAAGACAACATCACGGCTAACCAGAATGCGTTTAGTCTGTGGATGATACAGACGATAGCCTTTACTTTCAGAACTGTACCCAACAAAAATACATTTTACTACCTTATCATCCAATTTTCTGCGATGTTGTTCAGGCACTAATGCATATGCCAAACAACCAAAAACACGCAGATGAGCAACAGATGGCTTGCGGTCATGCCAAGCCTCATATGGAGTGATAGACTGCAACGCTTTAGTGGGACACCTGTTCAGTACATATGCTGCACACATGACAGCCTCAAGCCAGAAACTATGTGGTAAAGCCTGACTTTTGACCATGCACCTCGCCATCTCCATGAGTGACATGTTCTTTCGTTCAGCAACTCCATTCTGTTGAGGTGTATACGGTACTGTACACTGGTGTTTTATCCCACGTTCAGCCAGAAATGCATTAAAATTTGAAGACATATATTCCCCCCCTCGATCAGAACGGAGTGTGCCCATTTTACATGCTGACAGATTTTCAGCCAAAACCAAAAATTGTTTGAAGCACATGAACACTTCGGACTTTGCTTTGAGTGGATATACCCATGCATGCCTGGAAAAATCATCAATGAAAGTCACGAAGTAAAGGTAATTTCCAAAAGAGGGTGTCTGCATAGGACCACAGACATCACTATGTACAAGCTACAATTTCTGCGTAGCCCGAACTGAACCATCTTTTGGAAAGGAAGAACGCTGCATTTTGCCCAAAATACAGCCTTCACAAACATGTTTTCCAGGTGCCTCAAGTTTGGGCAAAGAGGACACCATTTCAGATTTTTGCAGGCGTAACAAACTAGCAAAATTCAGATGACCAAAGCGTGCATGCCAAAGCTTTGCATCTGACATAGCCTGAGAATCATGAACTGCACATGCCGAATCATTCACAGATTTTTCATAGTCTATGAGCTTATACAGCCCACGACATAAGATGCCAGAAGCAATAATCACATCACCATTTGAGAGATCATGGACTGTACACCTGTCATCAACGAATTTCACAACCAAGCCAATCTTGGCTAATGCAGAAACTGATAACAGGTTCTTTTTTATCCCTGGCACAAATAAAGCATTTGACAAAGTGAAAGAACTACCATCAGCAGTAGTCAGAATGATCTTACCAACTCCCATAACAGGATAAGAGGAGTTATTGGCGCATGTGACAGTATTCCTTGTAGGGGCAGGCTCGAGTGAAGAGAAGAAACTGTGTTGTGAGGTAATATGTTTGGTCGCCCCACTGTCAAAGTACCAAACATCTGAGTCTACTGTAGACATGCACTGATCATGAGAAGATGGGTCAAAACTGCAGACAGTAGTAAACGCCCATTCTTCTTCCTGCACAAGATTTGCAGACTCTGTTTTTGGTGTAGAGGCCTCTGCAACAACCATTCCAGCCTCTTTCTTCTTTGCCTCTTTAGCAGCCAGTTTTGGACAGTTCTTTATAATATGATCATTTCCTTTACAGTACTTACAGAACAATTTCTGCTTTTCTGATTTCTTTTCATCTTTATCCTGGTTCTTCGATTGTGCAGCATTTGCAGATTTTTGCTTACTAGTAGAAGAGCTCCATTTTCCTTTGCCCTTTTGACTAGCCAGGAAAGCTTGATCTGCAACACGCATAATGGACCTGTTCTGCCTGGACTGGTCTTCCTGCAATAGAACAGAGACTAATTCTTCAAATGACAAGGCATTCGGATTGCCTTTCATCATCAACCGAAGAGTAGAGGCAAAACTCTGATATGAATCAAGAAGACCATTCAGAACGGTCTGCACAAGTGAGCTATCTGGTATAACCTCATCAGCAGAAATCAATTGTTCCTTCAGGTCTTTGATCTTTGTAAGAAAACTATCCATAGAATCACCTTCATTCATGTGCTCACTATCCAACTGTTTTCGGAGGTAAGCAACACGAGCCTCATTCCTAGCCTGGTACAAAGTGGTAAGTGTATCCCAAGCATCCTATTGCTGTTCTGCAAGAGCGAATGTGAGGAATAATGGCACGTTTGACAGACAAGGCTATCAATGCATGTGCCTGGGCATCTCTGCCATCCCAACGAATCTGCTCTGCAATAGGTGCAACAGAAACAGCAGCACGAATAGGAATCTGCGGAATATCATCTTCGACACCATCTTCATCAGCTCCAGTACCTCCAGCACCTGTATTTGTAGTACTTGTAGTCGCAGGTGTAACAGGACGTCTTTCAACACCCTGCACAATGTTCCACAGTCCTTTTGCAACCAGTACATGTCGCATCATATAAGCCCATAATGGGTAGTTGGTACCATCCAACTTATCCTCAACAGCCAACATACAGAATACATCACTGCTTTCAGCCATGGCCGGTGACTAAAATACCTTGATGCAGAAAATTGACTGTATCTCAAAAAGTTGAACGGAACTGTCGAGACGAGTTATGCTAGACCTGTAGCAGACTTTGAGACGCTTAAACTGGCGAACAGAAACTGGTATATACCTTTGGCACAAAAGGACAAAATAGCCTGCACAAGCACTGTGATAGTGCGTTCGGAGGCCGAAACGAGCTCAGATCACGATTTCGGCACCACACAACGAAGCTGTTTTGATCTCGAAAACACCCTGAGTATGCTCACCAAATTTCGTGTGAATCTGAGACTGCAAACGGAGGAGTGTCGACGGCACCCTAGAAGAAGCGACGACCTGCTCTGATACCAATTGTTGGAGATAGACGTCTGCGGAAGCACGTGAACAGCACAAGGAAGAAGAAGAAGCTTGGAGCACAAACACACAATACTGAATGTATTACTAGAGAATGTACAAAGATAAGTAGCCCATTAGGGCAATAGGCGTATATACAAGCCGGGGGAAAAAAACCTCCTAAAGAGGGAAAAAGTGCCCCGGCGGTCCTAGAGTGTTCACACACATCACTACCTAGATATATCAACAGATCATACCTTCTTCTGTTCTCTTGATGAGTAGACTTGCATCTGCCTTTGAACTTTGGTATCCTAGTTCATTGAGATATTTCACAAGCCTGTAATTCCAAGCTCTTGGAGCTTGCTTCAGTCCGTAAAGTGTTTTTCTTAATCTGCAAACAAAATTTGGGTATCTGGAACTTACAAACCCTTCCAATTGTTCCATGTAGACTTCATCTGATATGTATCCATTCAGAAATGCGTTCTTTATATCTAGCTGACTTAGCTTCCATCCTTTTGATGATGCTATAGCAATCATTGTCCTTATGGTTGACATCTTTGCCACCGGACTAAACGTCTCATCGTAATCTATGCCATGCATCTAAGCATAGCCTTTGATAACCAGTCTAGCTTTGTGTCTGGCTATCCTTCCATCTGTAAGTTTCTTAACTTTAAAAACCCATTTATTTCCGATTACTTTCTTACCATTTGGTTTCGGAACAAGTTCCCATGTCTTGTTCTCCTCCAGTGCGCTAAACTCTTCTTCCATTACTTCTTCCCATTGCTTCTTGCCTTTAGCTTCATCATAGTTCTGAGGTTCTTCATCATCTTTGACCATATATGCATAATTTTTCTGAGTTATGTACGAAGTATCATACGAATACCTTTCTGGTTGTCTTCTATTCCTGTTTGACCTTCTTGGTTCAAACTCTTCATGTGTATCTGAATACACGTCTTCATCAAATCCCTGTTCATCTTCATTTCTCATACCTAGTCCTATCCTGGACGTACTTGCCTGCATATAGTCTTCATCTCTATTCACTTGTACAATTGATTTTCCTTTTTCTTTTCTTCTTACCTCTTCTTCAAATTCTTTCGTTGTATGATTCTGATCTGTATACCAGCTTTTCTGTTCATCAAATGTAACATCTCTGGAAACAGTAAACTGTTTTGTTAGAGGACTCCATAACCTGTAGCCCATCTGCTTTTCATCGTATCCGACGAACACATATTTCTCTGCTTTTGGTTCAAGCTTATGTCTGAGTTGTGATGGTACATAAGCATAAGCTACTGATCCAAACACTTTGCAATGATCAAGTGTTGGCTTCTTTCCCCACCAGGCTTCATACGGGGTCATTCCATCTAAAGTTGTACATGGTAATCTGTTTACCAAGTATGTAGCTGCATTTACGGCTTCAACCGAAAGATAATTTGGACAATCCTTTTCTTTTAGCATAGCTCGTGCAAACTCAACTAGAGTTTGGTTCCTTCTTTCTGCTACACCATTTTGTTGTGGTGTATACCTGCAGATTATTTCTCTCTTAATACCTGCATTCCAAAGATAGTCATTGAACTCTCGGAAGAAGTATTCTCCCCCTCCATCAGACCTTAGTCTTTTAAGCTTTTGACTTGTGAGTCTTTCAGCATATGCATGAAAATGCCTGAAGGCTCCAAACACTTCTGATTTCTCTTTCAAAACATAAAGAGTTATCCATCTTGTAGCATCATCAATGAATAAAACATAATACCTCGATCCGCTGATTGATCCTTCTTTTGTTGGACCCCATACATCTGTATGAATGAGTTCGAGTACTCCTTCATGTTTCAATCCTTTCTTCTGGAAAGGTAACCTGTGGGCTTTTCCCATCTGACATGCTTCGCACTTGTGAATCATATGTTGATTTTGTACATTCGGTAATCCCAGTACTGACTGATTCGCTATCATAGCTTTAATTCCTTTTTCATTGAAATGACCTAATCTCTTATGCCAGAGATCAAGTTCTGTAATCACCTTTTCACCATGTGTGAGCAATGCTTGGCCAATGTTCCCTTGTACTCTTAAAGTAAAGAGTCTGCCTTCTTTCTTACCAGAGACGATCTGATTATATCCGTTTCGCGATCTTCTACAAATACTCCTTCATTTGTAAATCTGACCTGAAAACCTTTCTCGACTATCTGTCCTACGCTAATCAAATTTTTCGGTATTATTGGAACATACAAAACATTGGTTAGCAAATCTGCTCCACTCTTACATTTCACTTTTCCAATTGAATGTACACTATGCCTCGTATTGTCACCTGTTCGAGCAGTATGACTGGAACTACCTTTTTCCAATTCTGACATTAGTTCTATATTTCGTGACAAGTGATTAGAACATCCAGAATCAATGTAAAATACCTTTAGGTCTTCGTTATCTGATGTGCTGATTGAGTTCATCATCAATGATGTATGACTTTCATTCTGTGTGTAATTTGCGTAGTTGTTGTAGGTGGTGTTGTAGGATTGATTCTGTCCCCAACTTCTTGCTCCACCTCTACCATAGCTTCCTCTTTGATTTTGTCTACCTCTTTGAAAGTTATTCTGATATCTTCCGCTTCTACCTCTGTTGTTCTAATTTTGATTTGATCCTTGTTGATTGTGCCAGCAATCATGAGCCAAATGATTACTTAGTCTACAGATCCAGCAAGCCTTCTTGTTATTGCTCTGGCTGCCTCTTCCTCTTCCAAAGCCTCTTGCTCTTCCTCTGTCGGTGCCTTTACCTCTTGCATAATAAGCCTGAGAACTTGATTCTTCTTCTTCTTTTGACTTACCTTTGTCTGCTTTCTTCTTGTTCTTCATGTACATTGCAGAACTTTGTCCTTTATCTGCATCTCCTTTCAGGTCTTGCTCATATGTGAGCATCAAACCAAGCAACTGATTTAAATCTGGTACAAAATGATTTAAAGAAAGTTCAGTTGAAAGTACGAAAGGTTTCCACCTTTCATCTCCTCTCAAACCTGTGAGCACTTGCGCTATCAATCTGTGATCTTCGACATCTTCATTTATGGATCCGAGACTATCTGCTAGATCCTTCATCTTAGTAACATAGTCACTAATGCTTTGACTCGCCTTCTTTTTGAACGTTGTGAATTCGGACCATAAGCTAGCCTTCCTAGCTTTTGTAGTATTTTGGAAATGATCTTCCAACGCACTCCATATGTCCTCCACTTTCTCCAGACCTCTAATGTGCGGTAGTAGATGATCTGTAACAGTATTATAAATGTAAGCTCTTGCCGTTGAATCTTTCTTCTGCCACAGCTTCAAGGCTTCTAATTCTTCTTTTTCCGGTTGACTATGATCTTCAAAAGTTGGCTTCTTTTCTTCTCCGGTCACATACATCATTAAGTCCTTACTCATAAGTAAGGCTTCCATGCGCATTACCCATGCGGGATAATTATCTCTGTCCAATTTATCAATTTGGACATGATTTGCCATGATCTTCTTGTTTCTGTTATTTCCGGTGACTTTCTGCTCTTCAGAATCTTTCTCGTTCTGGTTCCACTTGTTGTGGTTAACCGGCTCTGATACCACTTGTTAGTGATACTTTCGCTCTGATACCACTGTTGGTGGTCATCACAACAAAGGCTTGAACCTTGTCAGGCCTGCAGAAATCGCCACGCCACCAAATAGAGAGCTAAGCTAGAGTGATATTAGAACACCTCTATAATCAGCAGTAGCTTAGCACGGTTTCTGTCGCTCAAACGCATAAGACTGCGTTTTGAATCTACTGAAAAGTTCACTGGGACTTCACCGGACTGTCATTGAGACTAACATCGTAATTATACCGGAATCTTACCGGAATCAATTCCTATTCTGTTTGCAATTACTTCAAGTGATTATACAAGAAGTAAGAAGTGATGCGTGAACTTCCTTCACTGAGTGAACACTTTCTGAAGTTTAAGAAAAAACTTCTCCGGTTCAGGATGTCTCTTTTCGGTTAGACTTTGTACTGTGTGTACATATCCATTTCACCGAAATCCTTGACGAACTGATAGTAGAGATGTCTAGCTATAAGATAAGCTATCTCTCATACAAAACCTTAATTTATTCTGCGAGATATACTTCGTTGTTCTACCGGAAAACACGTTTTCTGAGAAAATTGTAACTGACCGAAAATGTGTTTACTGAGATAACTTTAATTGATCGAAACATTCATTGACTGAGAGAATACCGAGAAACACGTTTACTAACGAACTGTAACTGTTAACGGTTAACGAACTTTCTATCGTAACATGAAAATACTTAGAGTTCTTCACATACGAACAGTGTGCGCAAACTTCCACATGAACATGTGTTTTCTATTAGAGAAGATGTGTACAAATCAGCTTGGCCTCTTCTTGCTCAAGCTATGGAAACTCTCCTACACTGAGTAGTTTCCTCTACCATCTCTCTCAGATGAATACCTAGCATTTCAGGTTTCTGTTATTCATCTGTACATACGTGATCTATGGCATCTTCTGAAACACTTCTCTCTCTCTCTCTGTACATACGTGATCTCTGGCATCTTCTCACTTCCTCATACTTCACTCTCACCTCTCTTTTTGACCTCTGTATGTGCTCTATTTATACTGCGCGCTCTTCTCACGCACGTTCTAGCTCGCACTTCCCTCTCTATTATTCTTATGCATGTTCTCTCTGTATATACAGTTTGATTCGGTGTAATGAACTCTGATTCTGCAAGATTCTGTACTGTACATAACGGTCGTGAATTTGTCCCTTCATTAAGGCTTTTGATTTTTTGAATATTTTGATTCCGCTTATCTTTATCTTTCTTTGTCTGTACGTCAAATTCGTGAGTGATTCTTCAACAAGAAATGGGATGATCTGCATCATCACATGAAACCTGCCAAGGCTGAGAAGTTGCCTCATTAGGATGAGCACTAGACTGTCCACCTGTAAAAAGAGGAAGCAAAGTATCATAAATGTCTTTGGAGCTAACAGATGTCTCCTTCGTACATGAAAACAATGGCTGAATAGCATCTTCCACAAAAACAACATCACGGCTAACTAGAATGCATTTAGTTTGTGGATGATACAGACGATAGCCTTTACTCTTAGAACTGTACCCAACAAAAATACATTTTATTGCTTTATCATCTAATTTTTGCGATGTTGTTCAAGCACTAATGCATATGCCAAACAACCAAAAACATGCGGATGTGCAACAGATGGCTTGCGATCATGCCAAGCCTCATATGGAGTGATAGACTGCAGTGCTTTAGTGGGACACCTATTAAGTACATATGTTGCACACATGACAGCCTCAAGCCAGAAACTATGTGGTAAAGCCTGACTCTTGACCATACACCTCGCCATCTCCATGAGTGACCTATTCTTTTGTTTAGCAAATCCATTCTGTTGAGGTGTATATGACACTATACACTACTGTTTTATCCCACGTTTAGCCAGAAATGCATTAAAATCAATGACATATATCCCCCCCCCGATCAGAACAGAGGGTGCCCATTTTACATGTTGACAGATTTTCAGCCAAAACCAAAAATTATTTGAAGCACATGAATACTTCGGACTTTGCCTTCAATGGATATACCCATGCATGCCTGGAAAAATCATCCATGAAAGTCATGAAATAAAGATAATTTCCAAAAGAAGATGTCTGCATAGGACCACAGACATCACTATGTACAAGCTGCAATTTTTTAGTAGCCCAAACTGAACCATCTTTTGGAAAGGTGGAACATTGCATTTTGCCCAAAATACAGCCTTCACAAACATGTTTTCCGGGTGCCTCAAGTTTGGGCAAAGAGGACACCATTTCAGATTTCTGCAAGCATAGCAAACTAGCAAAATTCAGATGACCAAAGCATGCATGCCAAAGCTTTGCATGTGACATAGCCTGAGAATCATGTATGGCACATGCCAAATCATTTACAGATCTTTCATAGTCTATGAGCTTATACAGCCCACAACATAGAATGCCAGAAGCAATAATCACGTCGCCATTTGATAGATCATGAACTGTACATCTGTCATCAACAAATTTCACAACCAAGCCAGTCTTGGCTAATGCAGAAATTGATAACAGATTTTTCTTGATCCCTGGCACAAACAAAGAATCTGACAAAGTGAAAGAACTACCATCAGCAGTAGTCAAAATGATCTTACCAACTCCCATAATAGGATAAGAGGAGTTGTTGGTGCATGTAACAATATTCCCTATAGGGGCAGGCTCGAGTGAAGAGAAGAAACTGCGTTGTGAGGTAATATGTTTGGTCGCCCCACTGTCAAAGTACCAAACATCTGAGTCTACTGCAGACATGCACTGCTCATGAAAGGATGGGTCAAAACTACAAATAGTAGTAAACGCCCATTCTTCTTCCTGCACAAGATTAGCAGACTTCGTTTTTGGTGTAGAGGCTTCTGCAACAACCATTCCAACCTCTTTCTTCTTTGCCTCTTTAGCAGCCAGTTTTGGACAGTTCTTTATGATATGATCATTCCCTTTACAATACTTGCAAAACAATTTCTGCTTTTCTAATTTTTTCTCATCTTTATCTTGGTTCTTCGAATGTGCAGCATTTGCAGATTTCTGCTTACTAGTAGAAGAGCTCCATTTTCCTTTACCCTTCTGACTAGCCAGGAAAGCTTGATCTACAACATGCATAATGGACTTGTTCTGCCTGGACTGATCTTCCTGCAACAGAACAGAGACTAACTCCTCAAATGACAAGGCATTTGGATTGCCTTTCATCATCAACTGAAGAGTAGAAGCAAAACTCTAATATGAATCAAGAAGACCATTCAGAATGGTCTGCACAAGTGAGCTATCTGGTATAACCTCATCAGTAGAAATCAACTGTTCCTTCAAGTCTTTGATCTTTGTTAGAAAACTATCCATAGAATCACCTTCATTCATGTGCTCACTCTCCAACTGTTTTCGAAGGTAAGCGAATGTGAGAAATAATGGTACGTTTGACAGACAAAGCTATCAATGCATGTGCCTGAGCAGAGCATCTCTGCCATCCCAACAAATCTGCTCTATAGTAGGTGCAGCACAAACCGCAGCACAAATAGGAATATGCAGAATATCATCATCTTCGACACCTTCTGCATCAGCTTCAGTATTTGCCGTTGTAACAATTGCAAGTGTGATAGGACGTTTTTCAACACCTTGCACAATGTTCCACAGTCCTTTTGCAACAAATACATGTCGCATCATATAAGCCCACAATGGGTAGTTGGTACCATCCAACTTATCCTCAATAACCAACATACGAAATACATCACTACTTTCAGCCATGGCCGGTGACTAGAATACCTTGATGCAGAAAATTGATTGTATCTCAAAAAGTTGAACAGAACTGCCTAGATGAGTTCTGCTAAACCTGTAGCAGACTTTGAGACGCTTATATTGGCGAACTGAAATAGGTATATACCTTTGGCACAAAAAGGCGAAATGGCCTACACAAGTGCTACGATAGTGCATTCGAAGGCCGAAATGAGCTCAGATCACGATTTCGGCACCACACAGCGAAGCTATTTTGATCTCTGAAACACCCTAAGTATGCTCACCAAATTTCATGCGAATTTGAGACTACAATCGGAGAGGTGTAGATGATGCCCTAGATGAAGCGGCTACTTGCTCTGATACCAATTGTTGGAGTTAGACGTCTGCAGAAGCACGCGAACATCACAAGGAAGAAGAAGAAGCTTGGAGCACAACACACAATATTGAATGTATTACTAGAGAATGTACAAAGATAAGTAGCCCATTAGGTCAAAAGGCGTATATACAAGCCGGGGGAAAAAAACCTCCTAAAGAGGGAAAAAAGTTCCCTGGTGGTCCTAGAGTGTTCACACACATCACTACCTAAATATATCAACATGACTATGGTTGAATCTTCCTCTTGCTTGTGAGTAGCCACCTCTTTGAAATCCTCTTCCTCTCTGGTTCTTGAAGTTCCTATAGCGCTCATGTGTTGTGTGATTAGACAGTCCACATATATTGCATGGGGAAGAGTTGAAAGGTCTCCCCCTGCCTTGCTTACCTCCTCTGCCCCTTCCTCTTGAATTCCTACCTCTCCCTACATAGTTAGCTTAAGAAGTAGTACCTTCATCTTCAACTTTCTTGCTCTTTTCTTTATCCTTAGAATTTCCTTTATCTCTATAGAGGGCAGAGAATTGTTACCTCTTGATGGTTCACCATTTTTGTTGAGCTTGGCCTCATGGGTGAAGAGTTGTCCCATGAGATTGGTTAGATCAGGGATTTGCATATCCATATAAAGGTCCATTGCAGTTAATTCCCACTTATCATTTGCCTTGATGCCATTGATTATTTGTCTCACTATTTGCTCTTCTTCAATCTCCTCTCCTATGCTTTCCAATTGATCAGCTATATCTTTCACCTTAGTCACAAACTCTGAAACATTTTGCTTAGGTTGCTTCTTATGAGTAGTAAACTCCATCCACAATTGATTTTTTATAGCTCTTGTATTGGAGGAAAAATATGAAGATAGAGTATCCCAAGTCTCTTGGGAAGTTTTGCAATTCCTAATATGATGAAGAAGGAAGTCATAAATAGAGTTAAGTAGATATGACCTGGCTAAAGCATCTTTGGCACACCATGAGTTGAGTCTTTCTTGCTCCTCTCTTGTAGGTTGATCTTTGCTTCTGAATATGGGCATCTCCTCACCTCCTGATATGTATCCATAGAGAATCCTTCCTTGTAGATAGGTCTTCATCCTCAAGGACCATGCTGGGTAATTATTCCTATCCAATTTATCAATGAAAGAAGGGAAACCATCTCCCGTTTTACCTCAACTTGCTATGATACCACTGTTGGAGGAGATGGATGGATACCTCAAGGAAGTGAGGTGGTATTGCTAAAACCTGCTTTGTACCTACCCTAATACACTTTGGAGTTATATAGTAGGCCCTTTTAGCTTGCAAATGACACCAAGAAAGTATCTATGTACTTTGGAGTTGATATTTGAAACAATCGAATCAAAACAGACTACTTCATGAATAGGTAGTGTCACAAAACTTGCTATTTTAGTCCATACACCTGCTAGTTCTTTTGCTCAGAGTTCACAGCACAGTAACAATTGATTAAATCCCTTTTGAGGGAATTCGACTAGCTTAGATGGCTAATGATTGCAAGTGGAATCATCTAAAATGATAGACTATGCTCGGAGAAATAAGTTTAGCAATCCAAAGCTTACCTCCAACTTTTTAGGGACTAACTGGTAAATGACCAGTGAGCACTTCAATGATGATTTCTCCCAGATGGCTGAACCAAATGCCTTGCAATTTTGGTAGCACAAATTAGACTTCAAGCTGGTTCCAAAAAGCCAAAGATTATAAAAAATGGTTGAGTATTCACTGAGATATGACTAGAGAAATTTTATTGTTTTGAGTGGTCATAGTAGAGAAGTAGACAGAGATGTTCAATAAGCTATATGTATTATATGACATGATTGTACAAGATCATTGGCATTGTAATTATGCTCAACGATGATGGATTGAGTGAGCTATGGTGTGAGCCACTCAGCTTCTACAAATGATCAAGGAGAGAGCTCTAGAATGAGGCCACACTATCGCGAGATTTACAAATCCCTTTTTATAAGAGTTTCCTTCTAAGTTTGAATTTGAATTCAAACTTGGCTCCAACTAAAAGTGACTCCAATAACTTAGGATTTATTCTCTCATTTGAAACTCATAACTAATATTCTTCCTACATGCATGAGATACAAGCCTTTACAAGATTCTTCCAAGATTTAATATTTTACAATGGTAAATGACCAAGTGACTACAAGCTAAGGTTCACATGCATCATCAAGTGATAGTTGCACACCTTCTCTTCTAAGCCAAGTGTGTAGGCTTCATCATTTGCACCAACACTTGCTAAGTAAATTCTCTCTTACATAACAATAGTGCACTTCAATGTGCTTACTCCGTGCATGATATATAGGATTAGGAGCCAAATGAAGTGAACTAGTGTTATCTCCAAGAATCATTGGAGTATAAGAATGTAACCCCAAATCTGTGAAGAGTAGTTTGAGCCACATAGCCTCTAGTGTCACATTGGCTAAGCCTCTATATTCTACCTCTGTAGATGACAATGCCACATTTGGTTGCTTCTATGATGACCAATGATATTATCTTTGAACCTGCAAAAGATAAGTAGCCAAAAATGCTCCTCCTATCATCCTTGAAGCTAGCCCAATCTGCATCAGAATACATCTTGATATCTAGATCAAAAGTGAATGGATAAAAACAACCCTTCATTTATGGTACCCGTCAAATATTTTAAGATCCTCTTGGCAGCTTCCAAGTGAGGTTTCCTTGGTGTATGCATAAACTGGCTTAATGTACTTACTCCATAACATATGTCCACTCTTGTTAGGGTTGCATAATTGAGACTCCCAACAAGCTTTTGGTATCTTGTAATATCTTCAAGAAGTTCTCCCTCATTGTAGCTCAGTGATGAGTAGCACCTCCTTTAATGTCAATCCGGGAAGAGGTGAGGATGGTATGAAGACCTCGAGCAAGTGGAGGCACAAGTGTGTGAGTGAGAAGCACACAAGCATGCACACACATACACACACACGTGCACACACGGCAAGACAAAGAGTGAGAAGCAATGGAGTTCTTAGATTACTTTCAAAAAGCTCTTACAGGTTCCTTTCAATTACAATCCACCGTGAAAAATGAGCTCTCTAGCTCCTTTTATAGTTTTTGACTAGCTTTGGCCTTGTTCAGACCTAGTGTCCGGCCTAGTTAAAAATTAAGTTCCAGGGCTTATTAGAGGGCTCAAACGAGATCTAAAAAATATGAAAATTGGCAGGTAGATACTTCTAAAGCTCCTCAAGCTCAAGGACTCCTTGGCTTGCACAAAATGGAGCTACAAAAATACGAAATGATATTTACAATGGTTTTTAGTGATGAAAATCACTATTTGTGTAGGGATTTCCTCTATTGATTTGTCATACATACCTTTGAGCTCCCTACTTGCTCTGTCTTCTTGTGTGCTCAACTCCTTGATGCCTGAAAAATTTAGATGGCCTACTTGCCAGAATTTCTTTGACTGCCATGTCTGCTTGTGCTGTCCCTTCGCTCTGACTCTCTTCGTCTTGTGGCTCCTTCGGTTCCCTGACTGCTGCCAACACCCCCCCCACTCTCGCGTCTGTCAACCCTGACAGACCCTTGTCTAGATGTTCGTTGAACGTAGTATTGGACGACGTCGGAGGCGAGGTGATGTTCTTCTAATCTGAGCCCCCGTGCTAGATCTGTTAATAATGCGTCCCAATTCACTGGTCCTGGTACGTCCGGGTGTGGCACCCGCAGTTGTTCTGAATGTATGGTTCTCTCCACAGCAAATAAGTGGAGGAGATGTGAAGGCCTGGGTACAAAAATTTCTTAGTGATATTCCCAGAATCCCGTTATGAACATCTCCTCGAAAGTCTGTTTAAAACAAGCTGGGAGGTACTTTATTCTGGCGTGCCAAGCATATATTACTTCTATTGATGGGGTGGTGCTCATGTCGTAAACTAGGTCTTGGTTGCCTGTGACAAAGCCTGCTCCTGAGAAGTGGGGATCCTTAATGTTTTTAAATGTCCTGAATGTGATCAGCATTAATTCAAATATTTTCATACACATTTGTGCCATCACATCGGGTGTATTGCGTAGTCGAGTGCTCCAGTGTCTGATAGTAGAAATCATGTAATTGACAGTGGGAGGTCCTCGTGGAGGTGCTAGATAAACATAATTTAGCCACTTGGCACAGCCTTTGATGTTCTTGACAGCAATGGTGAATTCGGGCCATGTGCATCTTCGTAGGACTGGGGCATAACAAGGATTGTACTTAATAAAGAGGGGCATGTTATTCCAGGTTCGTACCATTTCAGGATAAGTCTCCAAGAGACGGATCCTCCAAGTGGGTTGATGAATAGAACCTCTTTTTGCACTCTCTGGTATATCGTCGGGGCCAAACTGGGTGGCAAAGGTGGGGGCTTTCCCACATTGTCGTTGGATCTCTGCGTTGTAATCAGCCAATAATATGCAATATGGCACATACTGATCATCATTGGTCCCTATCCACCTGTGATGGGACATACGTCTGAAATACTCGAACTTGATGACAGTGTCTTCTAATTTGGCTAATGATTGGATCTGTATTGCTACTTGTTCATCGTGGGTGTTCGCTGTCTTCTCTAATGACTGAAGCCATTCAGGTGCTTCCACTTCTAAAGTATCCATTCCCTCTGAGGTTTGTTGCCCACCTGGCATTGGCATAGGAACGTATGGTTCCTCGTACGAATCATCTACCTCAATGGGAACCAAGTCTTCTGGCTCAGGTTCTATAACTGGAGAGGGTTGCCTTTCATACTCTAGTAACTTTTTCTGGAGCTCAACCACCTGTTCTGTCAATGCCTTCACTTCCTCTGAAGTCGAGGCCGGTTCTATTACCTTGGTTGGAGCCTCCTGTTCCTTGAGCTGGCCACGTAGCTCATCACGTTCCCTTTCCAACTCATCATGAGCATCTAATAGATCTGCATAGCTTTCCAAGATGGTCTTCATTGTCTCTGAGGGTACGGCTTTAGACTGCTCTGGATCAATGTCGTGGGGAGAGCCTTCCATTGCTGCTTCTAGATTTGCTTCATTTTGCTGCTGCAGTCTCTTGTTCTCTTCAAGAGCGGTTGCCATGTGTTTTCTGAGGAGTGTCAAGTTACGCCGGACTCTGAGATTATCAGCTTGGTATACGTCCAGCAAGGCCTCGAGTTGTTTGGTGCCCGACTGTTGTGATGGTTGGGGAGTTTCTAGGAGTGTTTGGTGGGCATGTTCGAGCGTGGTGTAACGTTGGTTGAGTTCTGCATTTTCTTCCTCGATCGCTATGAGGCAGCTCTGAAGTTTCTGATTGGTAGTGATCACTTGATGATAACGATCGTCGAGAGCTCGATACTCATTCTGAAGTTGATAGACACATTGATTTAAAGCTAGAAATATACTATTTACATTAAATGATGCAGGGAGAGATGAAGATGCAGGGGGAATGGGGACGGAAAAGGGGGTTGTGAATGATGTGGAGTCAAGTGGAGATGTGGGTGGAGGGGGTATGGGGGACGGAGGTTGCATGGGGGAAGGGAGTGGTGCTGTGGCAGGAGATGTTTCCATAGTGTCAAATGTTTGAGTGACCGTGTAGATGGGGACCGTGGGTGGGGTGGATGTGACGTTAGTGAAGAGAGTGGTGAAGGTGGGCATAGTGACTCCGCCGAATTGGATTCCCGGAGAGAGTGGAATTCCCATGACGATTGTGGTGATATTAGACGTGGTGGCGATAGTGTCACATGGTGGAGTGAGTTGTGTAGTGAGGGGTGGGGAGGGTGGTGGCAGTGGTGCTTCCTGATGTTCGTCTGTTTGCGTTGTATTTCCTGGCGCTGATACGTTGATATGAATTTGTTTCTCGGATCTCATGGGACGGGCGGGAACTCCTTTCTCAAATCGGTGAATGTAGGCCATTGCCTCATGAATGGCCTCATCCAATCCTACTGCATCTGCATGTAGGTTGATGGACTCGATGAACATATCATCCACACCTTCCTCTGCCAGCAATTGGTTCATGAGTTTCTTGCCTGCTTCAAGTGACATTTTATGCTGTTCTTGAACTAGCTGCATGGTTCGATATAGTCTTTTTATTTGTGCCGAATACGCGGGGGCACTTGCTAACTCTGAAAGTTCATCATACTCTTGTTCTTCGTATGCTCCTTCCTCTTGTTCGGTCTCTTGTTCGTCTACATCGACTTCTACAACTTGCGGTCGGGTGGGGGCTGACGTTGTTGTATGGGTTTGTGGTTCCTGAGCTCGCTCTGTTTCCGTTTCGAGATTAGAGTCGTAGATTAGTCTAGCCACTTCTTCATCAGTGAGATCATTGAGAGTAAAGCCCTGTGGAAATTCCAAGTCCGATGAGACGGGTGGAAACACCAGATTGGGTCCCTCTGTACTTGGTCTTGGTAGCCGAATGGTGAATGGTCTAATGCGTCGTGTCTGGGGAGGGGTAATTTCTGGTGTAGTGGTGGCTCCCCTTGGTTGAGCGCAGGGTAATTGGACTCCCCCTCTCATCTTCTTTGATGGAGGACCTGCCGCTGATAGCCTTCTCTAGAACTCCTGGGCCCGGGACCATACGAGTGCCCGCTGAATAGGCACGTCATAGGCTAGACATTGATAGATTATCTTGGTCAGAGCACAACACCCGTGGAGCACATTTTTCTGCTTCTTGTTCCACCGTTGATGGGCTAGGTGAATCTGATCTATGATCCAATGTGGTACGTTGATAGGGAGGTTTTCTATCTCTGCCAAATACAAGCTAAACCATATCTTCTTTGGGGGCATGGTGAATCTTTCCTGGGCGGGGAAAGCAAAATGCTGCATGACGGTCCGTAGGTGAAGAGCGATGGTCGGTGTCATTGCTACCATATCCTTCAGCTTATTGAGATCTTTATGTTTCATTCTGCCTGGAACCATTGTTTCCTTTTCAGTAGGAATGTGCATACCATACATGCCCAATGCTTCTCGTACCAGATTGAGGGTCACTTTGAATCTTTTAAGTTCGTGGCCCGGCAATAGTGAGGGTAACACAAAAGTGCTGTCGTCTCCCTTGGCCCTGCTAGGAGTGATGGTACTGATAAGATAAGAACAACGTAAGAAATCTGGCTTCGGTAAGTGGGCCCTAAAATAACTGTCCAAGCCAGCTTTGGTCCATACTGAACGCATTACTTCGGCATTCTGATAGCTCTCAAATTCGCGCGTGAAAAAATGGTAGCGTGCCCATTTACCATTAAACTCCAATTCAGCTTCCCAAAAATAGGTTCCATCACCCAATGGTCCTTCAACATCACTGAACCAATGAGCATGTTTGCCCACTTGCGAGGTGTGTCCCTGAGGAGGATCCTGAACTGGGAGTACATGCACAGCTTGAAGTTCTTGCGGTCTTTCGGTGAGATGTGGTTCGAGGAGGAGTGTTTCTATATCCACAATCTGTGCGCTGGATCCGGCGTGAGAACTGGCACCTCCAGCTTTTGCCATGGCCCTGCTTGCTTGTTGGTTCTGTGAGAATATAGAACCATGTGTTAACATTGTAATGGACATAATAAACCCGTCGTTGCCTCGTTACAACATTAACATGAGATAGATGATGAGTCAGTGGTCAGTGAGTGTACGATGACAGTGTGTGTAGTTAGTGCCTGGATAGTCCTAGGAGTTAGATGGAAAGATGCACTGTCTGACTAATGCAATTAGTAAGTGGAGATGAATTCACAGATTGGGGTCGGGGGATTTATTACAAGTCTTAGGTTGCCAAACACCATGGATGGCTTTTGGTCTTGGTTTTGTGGAGATTCGGGAGGGTCGCATGAGTAATTCTGCTGGGATTTGTTGTGTCATTGGGACCCATTTACGAGTGAGTTTGTGCGTGCTTCTAGGTGGCAGTGTGTTTGAGTGTATCAGACAAGAGTGGTTGGCGGCTGCGTGAGCGAGTGAACCCTGTCGTGTATGATGTGAATTGTGTGGGGTTAGTTGAGCCCGCAAGCAAGCCTTAGGCACCCAAATTTGTCTTGATTGTGGGTCAGCCTTCATCGACTTCTTGGGTACCCAAATGGATTTCACTTTCTCAACAGAGGTTTTAGGAGTCCTCTTATTAGTATCAAGTCATTGATTACTAATAGGAAGTTGAGACCGTTGTTGCGACTTAGTTACGGTCGGCAGCTCGTTTTTCCGCACCCACATTTGTTTCATCGGCTGAGTTGTTCTGCTTCGCGCGTTCTTTTGGTCTCTCGCCTGAAGAGTCTTCAGTGATTGATCTGCCCTTAGTTGCTGCCTCCTTCTGGCCTTTGGAAAAGAAGGGAGTTCCATTGTGGCTCTGACTCCTTTTTTGAGATCTTCATTCTTCTGCATCACATAGCCTTGGACAAGAACAACATGGTCAACTTCATGTGTACCCCTGGAGGGACTAGGAGTCCGTGCCTTTTCTAGTTCCTTGAGTGCTCCATTATTTAACTCAATTGTAATTCTAGTTTGATTCACCCATACCTGAAGAAGTCCACTCCTTAGGTTTAAGTTGACTGCTTGGTCATAGATCCAGTCTTGACCCAAGACAAGGGGTTCAGTGAGGTCCTCATCTTGACATACTAGTACTTTAACTGTCATTGCCTCATCATGAATATAGAGGGGAAGTTCCACCTCGCCCATGCAAGGGGTTTCCATGCCTCCCAATCCTATGAGATATGCTTCCACAGGATTGACAGTTAATTGCAACTCTTGACAGTAAGACAATTTAACAGCACTAGTGGCTGCACCTAAATCAATCAAGGCTCTTACAGTCCTTGCACTCTTTCCTTGTCCTATACCTAAGGTTATGAAAGGACGTCGATCAGTTATCCTATGTGAGCTAATACCTGAAACTTCACACATAGCCACGTCATATCCTTGATCTGCATATGCATCTTGCCTAGGGTGCTCTCTGCCTTGTCTTCTTAATTTCATTCTCCGTATGCGCTCTAGGGCTTCTGCTTGAGCTTCTTCTCGAATTCGCTTTTCTTCCTCTTTGCGTTTCTTAGCAGTATTGAGTCGACTTAGCATTTCCTCTGTGAGAGGTTCTTGATACAACTTGACTCTGCATCCGCTGATATAACTTGGGAGAACATCGCCTTCTAATGTGGTTAGTTGTACTGCTCCACTTGTTGAGATTCTATTAATGATCATGGGTCCGTAGCCTCTCTTCTCCAGTTTCCTCGCATGTTGCTTCAATGTGTAGACTAACACTAAGTCGCCTGCCTTTAAACCTTTATCCTTAACGTGGGCATCAAAGTAGGCCTTCTGTCGTTTCTTAGCTGCATATATCCCTGCAGCTGCTCTCAGTCTTGTTTCTCCTAATCGTTCAAGGTCAAAAAGTCTAGAGGAGAGTTCATGACCTGTCCATTCATGCTCTTGTGCCACTTTCAATGTAGGTATCAAAAAGTCTAAAGGTAGCACAGCATTTTGACCAAACACCATTTGAAAGGGAGTGGCTTGGAGTACCGTTTTGTAGGCAACTCGGTATGCCCAAACAGCATGGTGTAGCTGTTTGTCCCAATCAGAGCGTTTATTATTCACTAACTTGGTCAACACATTACATAGAATCTTGTTTGTGCTTTCGGCTTGCCCATTAGCTTGTGGGTGATAGGGGGCAGACTTCTTATGTACTACCAAAAATTCGTGGAGCAGATTTTCAATAACTTCATTCAAGAAGTGAGTGCCTCTATCGCTAACTAGCTCTATGGGTAGCCAGTATCTAGTGAATACATTCTCAAATAGAAACTTAGCTGTTGTTTGAGCATCGTTCTTCGTTGTGGCTTTTACCTCTACCCACTTTGTTAGATAGTCTGTCGCAACAATGATATATTTTGCATGGGAACCCTTAGCTGGGGGATTAATAGGACCTACGAAGTCTATTCCCCACTTAGAGAATGCACGTCCACCCATCATTGGTTTCAGTGGCATGTCATCTTTACGTATAGGATACTGAGTTCTCTGACAGACATCACATCGTTTCACATAGGTATGTGCATCCATGTGAAGGGTCGGCCACCAGAAGCCCGCAAATAGTATTGCCTTGATCACCCGATCTGGTCCAAAGTGTCCTCCTGCTACACCTTGGTGAGCAGTGTCCAAGATCTTGAGATACTCACTCTCATGGACACATAGTCTCAGGTAACCGTCTTTGCCACGTTTGTATAGATTATCACCAATAAGTGAGTAATCCTGGGCTTCTTGTTCTAAACTCCTTTTCCTAGCCAGAGTCATGTCTCGAGGGAATGTTTTCGTCCTCAGGAAGGATACTAGTGGTTCACTCCAATCTGGCACTAGGGACACTTGATAAAGAGTGGCATGTTCCACAGGTGGTTTAGTGCAGCAGATTGGGCATTCCTTGCACAACTTTTGGACATCAGCTTCCATAGTTGGCCAATGTACTCCTAGTCTCCTTAGTGTCTGTAGGGTTCGTTGTTTTGAGTAGTGTTGCTCTAATGCACCTACATGTGCTAATTGCAACCATTTAGTGTACTCATCCTCTTCCACACAACAAGCCAAAATCCCTTGATCTGTGTGCTTGTACATACTTCCTGCCATGATGTGATACTTTTGGGCTTTTACTACCTCTCTATCCTGCGTGTTTATTACTGGATGGTTAGGTCCGTATGTCAATACTGGCACTAATGGCTTAGCCCACTGCGGCACCACTTCCAAATTAAACAAGTAAGCGTCAGGAAGGTCATCTGATACTCCTTGTGGGGCTTCTCCAGATGTGAGCCTAGAAAGATGATCAGCTCTCAAATGAGTCCTCCCTTTCCTTACCACAACCTCGAAATCATATTCCATTAGTAAGAGAAACCATCTTACTAATCTTCCTGTATTGCATGGTTTGTTCACGAGATATAACAATGCTTGGTGATCAGTAAAAAATTTAAACTTATTTGCAAGCAAATAGTGTCTAAATTTCTTGACTGCATATACCATGCCTAAGCCTTCTCTCTCTGTAGTGGTATAATTTCGTTCAGCTGCATTCATTTGTCTACTAGCATAGGCAATAGGAAGATCCATATTACCTTCACCAGTAGGTTGAGCAAGCACACACCCAATAGCATAATTGGATGCATCCACGTGAACATGGAATGGCTTATTCCAATCTGGTGTGGTCAAGATTGGTGCTGAACATAATCTTTGTTTAAGCTCCTTGAAGGAATTCTCACATTCCTCAGTCCACTCAAAGTTTGTCAGAAGTCCGTACATGGGCTTTGCAATGACAGCATACATGTGAATGAACCGGCGGTAGTAACCACAATGTCCCATGAAAGCTTGTACTTCCTTGACATTCCTTGGCCTGGGTAGCTCTGCTATGGCTCTCACTTTCTCTTTGTCAGTAGATATGCCATTCTTTGACACTATGTGCCCTAGAATCTTGCCTTTCCTGACCATGAAAACACATTTTTCTGGGTTTAGACAGACTTGATATTCTCTACATTTGTCAAAGATTTGTCTGAGTTCGGGAATATGGGTTTGCCTAATGTTGGAATGAGCACAAAGATCATCAACATAGACTTCTAATTTCTTCCTCAGGAACTCCTTAAATACATGGCACATTAGTCTCTGGAAGGTAGCTGGTGCATTGGTAAGCCCAAATGGCATTACTCTAAAGGCAAAAATGCCCCATTCTGTGGCAAAGGCTGTCTTATGCTGAACCTCTGGAGCTATGGCTACTTGATTGTAGCCCGAAAATCCATCAAGGAAGTTGTACACTTCCTTGCCTGCCACTCTTTCTAAGAGATGTTCTGTGATGGGAAGCGGATAGTTATCTCGGATTGTGGCTGCATTGACCTTCTTTAAGTTAATGCACACACGTAATTTACCATTCTTTTTGGGCACCACTACGATGGGGGATACCCACTCAGTGTGCTCAATTTCATAGATAAATCAAGCTTCAACCAGCCTATCTATCTCTTCTTTGATCTTGGCAGCATAATTATCATTATATGTATATGGCTTTTGCTTAGAGGGTTTGGCATCTGAGGTCATGGGGATAGTGTGTGAGCATATGTCAGGGTCCACACCTTTCAAATCCTTGTAACTCCAAGCGAATACATCTCTGTATTCTCTTAGCAGGGCTATTAACGCATGCTCTTCTTCCTCTGTTAGGTCATGGCCTATGTACGTGCATCTCTCCTCTCCTTCTTCTAGGGCCACTACTATTTTCTTGGTGGTTTCTTTGTTATCATAGGCCTCTCCTGATTGTGCCTCTCGTTTAGGCATTCTTATCATGACTCTCCTGTCGTCTATCTCATACTTCTTAAAATTTTCCGGGACCTCAAACAAAGATTCTTCCTCTTCTGGTGAGACTTCTCTCTTCTTTCGTTTCTTTCCTTCTTCCTTCGGGGTCACATGTGTGGCTAATCTTACATCATTTGCAAGCTCTCCATGCCTCTGGGGTTGAAATTCTACTTCATGGAAGTATTCTTCATCTGATGCAAAAGGTGGCTCCATAATGATTGACTCTAGATCGGAGTCACTTGCATCCTCAAATGCATCAGGGCTAGGTTCGCATTCTTCTAGAACTGCCTCTCCCATGATTGGCTCTATGGAGAAGACTGAAATGTCATAGCCATCTTCATCACAGTGAGGTGTCCATTGTTCTTCATTGATGGCTATGTCCATTGTTGCTAGGATTTCTGCCCAGCCGTGGGGTTCAAATTCTTCGTCAGGAAAGACTACAGGTGCATAGGCTGGGTCTTGAATTGATCTATGGGTTTCTTTTACACCTACCTCCCTGGCCTTTTCCCTCTTCTCTTCTTCTACTGCTACTTTGCACATCCATAAGTGGGTGTCTTCATGCATCCATGAGGATCCGGATTCTATGGAATGCACAGACTCAGTCTCATCTTTGGCTCTATGGATGGGATTCCATTGAATAGGTGGTACATCTCTATGAGAGTAATCCTTAAGATTGACTTTGGTCGTAACACCTAAGTGCTGCAGGTACAAAGAATTGGTTCCCCAATCCTGTACCACTTGCAACTGTCGCATAAAAGGTCGTCCCAAGATCATTTCATAGGCATGATTTTTGTTGAAGTCACATATAGCAAATGTGTGCTCAAACTCGACACCACAGGTGGTGAGAGTTATTCCTTCTAGCAATCCTAAGGGTCTCTCAATATGACCATCGGCCATCTGCAATTTCATTCTCGTTGGCCTGAGTGCTGGCTTGCCCCAACGCTTCCATAGGGAAGTGGTGGCAATTGCAACTCCTGCACCTGAGTCCAAAATTGCCTTGGTGGTGTACTCCTGGTAGGTAATGGGAAGATAGGTGTTCCCTTCTTCACCTTCACACATATCTCCTATCTTATCCAAGGGTATCTCTGGCACTGTCCTATGTGATCCTACCTGGGAACGAGGTTTTGCTATCTTGGGCACTTGAGTGGCTACATGTTTCCACACTTCTGGTCTAACCTTAAGCAGCTCTTCCAAAGTGAGATTGCACTGCACTTTGGTGTTCTTCACTACCTCTGTGTTCCTAGGTATGACTGAATCTTCGTTTCTTACCATGACTGTAGGTGCTCTCATACAGGTGGACTTTGCTTCCCATGGGCCTGTGAAATGGGGTAGTTCTTGTAAAGAATTAGACTCGAAGTCTAATCTTTCTTGAGAATGGGCACTCTCCTGCTCTCCATAAATGGAAGGAAGATCTTGTGGGAATTGATCGTGTGTGTCATCCACCAATTCAATGGGAGGAGGCACTTCACTCTCTTTAGCCCATTTCTCTTCTTGAATCTCTCGCAAGAATTCTGGTGTGTATTGATTCATAGAAGAAGAGGTGTCTGGCTCCGTAGAGTTAGGCACGTAGGCCTCAGGCACATAGGCTTTCTGGGTAGGAAGACCTGCTCTTTCACTAGCCTTGTCATGGTGTTGAGGGGCGAGTTCCTTTTGTGATTGTGCCATTAGATTCTCTATTCTTTCTAGGGAGGGGGGGTTGTCTGGTTTAGTGGAATTGGGCACATAAGCTTTCGATGGGGGATGGGTCATGTTTTTTCTTGCTTTATCTCTTTCTTGATTTTTTTCTTCCTTGGCAGATCTTGCAATTATGCCCTCTAACTTCTCTAGAAGTCCATCCAAGTGTAATTGCTTCTTGGCTGAGCCCGAGTAATTGAAAAGGCGACTGGCTTCAAACATAGTCTGAGCCAATGCGACCATTTTCGCGCAAAGCTTGGTTCTTTCTATCTCTAGGTCAGCTCTAGGGTAGCACTTGTCATGATCCGTGACCTTTGGCCCTTCTTGGATTCTGTCCTGATATGCTTTAAGCATCATGTCTACGTCTTCAGGAGTGGGATCAGCTAATACTGATCCTACTCTAGGGGGTGGTGGAATCGTATGAGGTGGGTTGGAAGGTGGCGGGTCGGATGGCGATGGGAATGGTGGTGGTGGGGTAGTGTGAGAGGGAGTTTGAGATGTGAGTTCAGTTATCCTGGCTTTGGTTTCTCTTATGCTTTCCTCAAGTTCACTCATCTTTTTAGCCCATTGTCTTTTCATTCTTTCCCGACTATCTTTCCACGCTCTAGTCCTTTTCTTTGTCATGCTCTCGGTTTCACTAGCCTCTGGGTTCTTATCCTGGTTTACCCCTTGGTTCTGCTGCAATGCCTGAGCTCTAGTCACTACCTGTACTGGTGCGGTGGATGTCACACTTCCTGTGGAGTCTACCACCAACCCAATAACGTTAATAGGAGTGATTTTTGGCATATTATTAGGATTCTTAGGGCAATCTCGTAAGAGATGCTCCTTCCCACATTCTTGGCAAAAGCCCTGAATTGTCACTGACTGGGGTTGTGTAAGTGGAGGTAAGGGACAATCATGAATGAGATGATCTCCCTGACATCTGTAGCACGGTCCTCTTGGGAATGGAGGTCTTACTTGCTTAGGTTGAGGCCTAGGGTTGGGATTTGCATACATGCGTTGGTGTAATCTGACTCCCAACTAGGTTCACTTGGTTCCTCACTGTAGTAGGACTCACCATGTTCAGGAGATTGCATGTAGTAAGCCTGGGGACTATCAACATGTGTAGAATCAAAGCTATGCTCACTGGGGTCACTTTCAGAAAGCAATGGTGTTACAGGGACTATAGCTCTATTCAGGTTTTCTTCTGCTGCTGCATATTTTACTGGGATCACATTAGCTGGGGTAGGGGGTGGTTGTGCTAACACAGGCTGAGGCCTTTGTTGGTTTTGGTATGGTTGCTGATAGGCTTGTTGTAGCCTGCCATATGACTGTGGAGGGTACGGGTTCTGGTATCTTCCCTGCTGAGGGTATGTCTGAGGGTAGGTTTGCCTAACTGCTTGCTTGTTGTATGGGCAATCTTGCGCTGTGTGATTTGTGTATCTCCGTTCTATGGTGCAGTATTGGCCACTAGGATTTACTTGGGGTTGAGCCATAATGGGACATACATTTGCCATATGGTCGCCTCCACAATTATAGCATCTTTTTACAGGGGCGAACCTTGGGATTTGTTTACTAGAGACACCTAGTTTCTGAGAAACTTTCTCTGCAAGTTCCTCAATCGATGTGGATTGCGTGGAAGAGAGGCTAGAGGCACTATCTGAATCTTTGTATATCTTGGAAAGCTCTAACTCCTCCCCTAGGTTATCCTCGATGTCAATGCACATGCGTACACACTCTTCTATGGTCCTAGGGTCCTTCAAGTACACATAGGATCTCAATTTGGTACTTAGCAATCCATCCAGGAATAAAGCCACCTGCTTAGCTGGCGTGGGTAACTCAGGGACAGGGCATCTTTCAAGATATTGCCTAAATCTCCTTCCTGCAAGTCTCACGGTCTCTTGAGGGGTTTGCCTGAAGCTGTGAATCAGCGAGGAGGTATTATGTCTTATGCCACTCTTAGAGAATTCAATAATGAAGGCCTCTAGGAGTTGGTCTATGCTCGCCAAAGGCATTGTACTGCGTGAATAGATCCTCCACTTGTTCAGCTCTCAGGACTTGTCTAAATTCAGCCACATGATCGTATGGATCTCCAGTGCCATCGAAGTAGTTCTTCATGGACTTAACTAGCTGAGTTGGTCTCAAAGTCCTTGTGTGCTCTCTAGGTCGTGGTAGAGGGAATTCATCCGCATTTCTTTGATTCCTGTGAGCTCTAAGCATCTCAGGTTCTACTCTATTCGTTTCCATTCTCGTTCTTTCTCTGCCCCCTGGGGTGGCAAAGCTTACTTCTGGCCTATCTCTATGTCTGTCTCTTTGAGTTCCGTGAGCGTGGGAGGTTCCAGCTCCTGGGTGACCAAAGGACACGTTCGATCTTGGTTGGGGGAAAACGAATTCACCCTTCCAAGTGTAAGCATGCCTATCATTTTCCGTGACCACAAAGATCCTCTCCGAAGCGTGATCTAAGTAGGTCACTCTGCCTGGGCTATCAGGATCCTTAAACTCATGGATCATGATTGTTCCTATATCAGTTGGTTGATCAGATTTATACCTCCAAAAGGCTTCGTCAGTTTCTCGATTGAGGAGCAAATCTATGCTCTTATTATCCTGGGGAATCCACTCTGGTGTGATAATCCTAGTGAGAACCGATTTGCCTCGAGGGGTTCTAGATTCTGTACCCATGTTTCCTTGCTCTAGGTCACCTAAGTCCGCTTTTGGGATCACATTTCCAAATTCGTCTGTCCTATCTGGGTGACTGGTGACTACGTATATGGTTCCTTCTTTGTCTAAGTATGCTCCGTTTTCAAACTTGACAGCTGGGCGCTCTAGTCCAATGGATTGATCAGGATTCTTAATCTGTACCACAGATCTTCCTAGGCCGTCCTCATAGATGCTGGCACCTAATCGGTTGGTCCTAAGGTATTCCAACTGTGTTTTGTAAGGGCCTTCTACTATGTGCAAGTATGGCACTCCTGAACTTCCCGTAGGTCTGTCCATGCCTTGAGACATCTTTGATTCACTGGTATCAGAGCTAGGGTAATGCGAGTGGTGACTCAACTGATGGGCCCAAGACCTCGCAGTATGATTGACACTAGCCTCTGAAGACCTAAGGCTTTGTCTATCTATTACTAGATGTCGTCCTGATCTAAGGTTCATATGCCTAACTGATTAACCCAATTTTTCCCAGGTACAACCACATTTTTGAGTCCTTTGTATCAATTACTTAATCCCCTTCTTATGTTAATTATCGTGTTTATACTCTTGTCTGATATCACGTCGTTAGGAATACTTGAGTTTAATTTCGCACTTTAGTTTGGTCGTTTCACGTTAGGTTCTTTTCCTTTAAGGTTGTCGTTCACACACACAGGTTATCTCTTGACTTGAACTTGATTTCTTAGATAGTCTTTGATTTATCTCGTGCCTATCGTTGCCTGGAATTACTTCTAACACTACCCGCACTTAGCCTAAACTAAGAATTGACAGAGGGTGTTGCGGGTTTTCCAACCTTGAGTTCCTTTCCTTGTGTTGTTGCCCTGGTGTGCCCAGGACGCGTGTTCCCAAGCCTGCACTTACTCTTGCTTTGCGTACCCTTCGATGCTCTCACAGGACCTGTAAAAGGCCCACCATTAGCTCAAGACTTACATTCAAAAGACAGAACCCATCACTTTCATTCATGTAACACTTCACCAATTTGCACTATGATTTCTTGGACACAACTCTAGAGATCCCTGAATTTTGTTCCCCCTGGGTATGGTCAACTTCAAAATACCCTATCTAATATTCCTGATCTTAATTTAACCCTAACCAGTCAATGTTTTTGTTGTACTCCCCGCGAGCTTTCCAACAAAACAAAAATCACGGCGAACGGATTTCGTATGAGAAAGTTATGCCAGTTCAGGGTTTTAGGGCTAAAACAGGATTAAACTAGGTTAGCAGGCAAACAGGAATTCTCGGGTTACTTGGGTCATGCCCTCGTAATGCAATACTACACCCTAGTATTTGTCCCACACTTGGCCAAAATATAGACCATTATTTTTGCCTTAAAAATTTGACCTAATTTGCCCTTCTAACGTGTTCGCAAAGTCTGTCGGTCGCGATTGACAGGTCAGTCGCGATCGACGTGTCGATCGCGATTGACAAGTCCGTCGTGGCTGTCAGTCGCGATTGACACGTGGCCGAAAATTCAGTCAATCGTGGTCAAAGGGTCGTTGACTCAGTCAGTCGCGATTGATGGGTCGATCGCGATTGACAGGTCGGTCGTGAGGGTCTGTCCGTCGTGGTCAAACAATCATTGACTGTGTCAGTCGCGATTGACAGATCCGTCGTAGGCTGTCAATCGCGATTGATGGGTCGATCGCGATTGATGACTCGATCGCGATTGACATGTGTCACGCGTGTGGTCCGTCAGTCATGGTCAATCGGTCGTTGACTCTGTCGGTCGCGATTGACAGAGCCGTCGTGGGCTGTCAGTCGCGATTGACTGGCCGATCGCGATTGACAGGTCTGTCCGTCGTGGTTTGTCGATCGCGATTGACAGAGCGATCGCGATTGACAGAAATCTGATGAATTTCAAAAAACTAAACACATTTTTGGGAAGCTCTAGGCCTGTAGGTCATGGATATGCACTTTGTTTAGCAAATAGAGCAATTTTTCTGTCGGTCGCGATTGACAGAGCCCGGCGACACAGAGACAAGACCGTACAGTTCCGTACCTGCGCAGAGTGCTTGGGATGGTGATACAGCAAGAACCTGCAGAATGCTCAAAAAACATGCAAAAAACAACGCACACAATATCGCTCTCTTGCTCTCTCTCACAAGTAGAATGAGAGAAATGAGGTGGAGATGGTGATATGATCAAAAAACTGAAATTTTCGCGATGATGGAAATGGAGGTGGAAGATGGTGATGATGGTGGTAAGGTAAGAAAGAGAAAAATGTGGAAAGTAAAGAAATTACCTACAACGCCAACATCTCCAATCTACGTCTTACCATCACACGCTCGTCCTCAAAGTTCGATCCCCGGCAATGGCGCCAAAATTTGGTGTAGCTCAATGATGAGTAGCACCTCCTTTAATGTCAATCCGGGAAGACGTGAGGATGGTATGAAGACCTCGAGCAAGTGGAGGCACAAGTGCGTGAGTGAGAAGCACACAAGCATGCACACACATACACACACACGCGCACACACGGCAAGACAAAGAGTGAGAAGCAATGGAGTTCTTAGATTACTTTCAAAAAGCTCTTACAGGTTCCTTTCAATTACAATCCACCGTGAAAAATGAGCTCTCTAGCTCCTTTTATAGTTTTTGACTAGCTTTGGCCCTGTTCAGACCTAGTGTCCGGCCTAGTTAAAAATTAAGTTCCAGGGCTATTAGAGGGCTCAAACGAGATCTAAAAAATATGAAAATTGGCAGGTAGATACTTCTAAAGCTCCTCAAGCTCAAGAACTCCTTGGCTTGCACAAAATGGAGCTACAAAAATACGAAATGATATTTACAATGGTTTTTAGTGATGAAAATCACTATTTGTGTAGGGATTTCCTCTATTGATTTGTCATACATACCTTTGAGCTCCCTACTTGCTCTGTCTTCTTGTGTGCTCAACTCCTTGATGCCTGAAAAATATAGATGGCCTACTTGCCAGATCTTCTTTGACTGCCATGTCTGCTTGTGCTGTTCCTTCGCTCTGACTCTCTTCGTCTTGTGGCTCCTTCGGTTCCCTGACTGCTGCCAACACTCATGAGAACTAAGTTTGTGGTTGAGTTCCATGGGTGTACCTACAATTTTGGTGTTCTCCATCTTGAATTTTAATAACACATCATGAATGTACTTCCTCTGAGTAATAAATACATGAGAATTTGTATACGCAAGTTCTAATCCAAGAAAATATGTTAACAAACCAAGGTCACTAAATCTTAAACTCTTCCATCATCTAAGATTTGATTTGTTTGATGCCAGTGGCATCATTTTCTATAATGATAATGTCATCCACATAGACACATCATAAGTAAATGACTTCTAAGTTAGTCTTCTTTATGAACAAAGAAGAGTCTGTCTTGTTAATAACAAATCCTTGATCCTACAAATATGTGACAAGCCTATGGTTCCAAGCTCTAGGTGCTTGCTTTAAACCATAGAGTACTTTCCTTAGCTTGCATACATACTCTGGTTTGTCCTTATCTTCATACCCTAGTGGTTGAGCCATGTAAACTTCTTCTAAGATTCATCCATTCAAGAATGCATTCTTAACATCTAACTGATATAGGTTCCAATTCTTTGAAGTAGCAACACTTACCAAAATCCTGATTGTTGGCATCTTAGCCATAGGTGAAAAAGTCTCCTCATAATCTACTCCATGGGTTTGACCAAACCCCTTTGCTAGTAGCCTTGCTTTGTACTTGTACTTGTTTATAGAACCATCTGAATTTTTCTTGATTTTATATATCCACCTCAATCCTATTACCTTCATACTTGGCTTATTGGGAACCAAATACCAAGTGTTGTTTTCCCCAAGTGCTTCAATTTCTTCCTGCATGGCTTCTCTCCATTCTTCCTTCTCATTGGCTTCTTCAAATAAAGAAGGTTCTTCTATCATAGAGTCTTTAGTCATGTACACAGAATGCTTAGTGACTAATGATGTGTCATAGCCATACCTTATGGGTTTTTTACTCTCCCTTTGAGATCTTTTGAGTGCTTGATTGGAAGACTTTGGAATGTCTTCCAATTGCTTGAACTTGGTCTTGCCTTTTGACTTCCAAGTTTTGAAGTCAATCTACTCTTCATTTTTTGAGTTGACATCTTTTGGTATTTGTTGATCTTCTTGAGAAAGAGTTGGAAAATCACTTCCCAAGTCATAAGGTAACTTGATCTTCCTGCAATCATCTTCAAACCATGAATTATTTTCATCAAACACCACATCCCTACTAACTTTAAACCCTTTGTTAGTGGGATTGTATAGCCTATATCTCTTCTGGTTTTGGTCATAGCCAATGAATATACACTTTTTAGCTTTTGGATCAAGCTTCCCTCTAATTTGTGAGGGTATATGTGCATAAGCAATGCACCCAAAGATTTTACAAGGGTCCAATGAGGGTCTCCTACCATTCCATGCCTCATAAGGTGTCATTCCATCCACGGATTTGGATGGGAGCCTATTAATGAAATATCTGGTTGTGCAAATAGCCTCTGCCCATAGGTAGTTTGGTAGTTTCTTTCCATTCAACATTGATCTTACAACCTCTACTATCAGTCTATTCCTCCTCTCTACCACTCCATTTAGCTCAGGAGTGTATCTTGTTGTGACTTCTCTCTTTATACCTCTGTCCTGTAAGAATGAGTCAAATTCATGTGAAAAATACTCACTACCTCCATCGAATCTGATCCTCTTCAAGCTTCTACCTGTTTGGTTCTCGACCAATGCTAAATATTTTTTGAAACAAGTAAATACTTCATCTTTGTGCTTCATGAAGTAAAGGATAGTCCATCTACTATAATCATCTATGAATGAAACATAGCACCTTGATCTTGAGATTGATGGCTCTCTGCTAGGACCCCACACATTAGTGTGCACAAGCTCCAAGTAGTCTTCATACATATAAACTTTTTTGTTTGAATGGTTGTCTGTGAGACTCGCCAAATTGGCATGCTCCACATTTGTAAGTCATGTGTTTCTTGGACGCATTTGGAAGGCCAAGCTCTCTGATCCCTCCATATTTTCTTTAGTGTTATTTCACCTATATGACCTAGCCTTTTATGCCATATCTCAAGTTCGATTAAGGTTTGATCTTTGTAGTTGAAGAGTGGAATGTTTTTGGTATCTTCAACTTCAAATGTAAAGAGTCTACCAGATTTCTCACCTTTTGCAATCCTCTTGAATCCTTGTTGAGGGTCTTCCACATATGCTTCATGCCTTGTGAATCTCACCTGTAAGCCTTTCTCAACAATCTATCCAACACTGATTAGATTTTTTGTTATGGTTGGCACATATAAAACCTTACTTAGAAGGTTCATGTTACCATTAGAAGCCTTGACATTTCCAATTTTCTTAACAAAATGTCTAGTATCATCACGTGTATGCAGTTCATGCTTCCCTTTAGGTTCTTCTAGATCAGATAGCAATGCCACATTTCCAGCCACATGATTGGAACAACTAGAATCAATATAGAAAAGATGCTCATCATCTTTACCTTGATTGGATGTCATGTTCATGATCAGTGGACAATCCTCTTGGTCTTTTGTGTAGTTGTTATAATCTCTTCTACCTCTAAAGCCTCCTTGATAATTGTTTTTGTAGCCTTGGTTGTAGTTGTGATGATAATTGCTTCCTCCATTGTTGAACCTGCCTTTGGATTGTCCATAGCCTCCTCTATCTCCTCTCTGATTCCTTGTGTTCTTGAAGCATTCTTCTGTGGTTTGATTGGTTAGGCCACAGATATTGCAAGGTGAAGTGTTGTAAGATCTCCCTGCCTTGCTTTCCTCCTCTTCCCCTTCCTCTAGTACCTCTTCCTCTACCTGTGAAGTTCACTTGAGAGGTAGTAGCCTCTTCTTCATTATTTTTTTCTTTACCTTTATCCTTACTTTTATTTCTATCTGTGTAAAGGGCAGAAGATTGGTTACCTCTAGAGTTGTCTCCATTCTTGTTGAGCTTTGTCTCATGTGTGAAGAGTTGCTCCATCAAAGTATTGAGGTTAGGTATCTGCATGTCCATATATAGGTCCATTGCTATGGTGAATGACTCCCACTTATTATCAGCTTTGATGCCATTTATGATCTACCTTACTATCTGCTCCTCTTCTATCTCTTCTCCAATGCTTGCAACCTAGTCAGCCACATCCTTCATCTTGGTTACATAGTCAGCTACACTTTTCTTTGGTTGCTTTTTCAAGGTTGTAAACTCCATCCATAGTTGGTTCTTCCTAGCCCTTGTATTTGATGAGAAGTATGAAGAAAGTACTTCCCAAGTCTCTTGGGAGGTTTTGCAATTCCTGGTGTGAGGTAATAAGAAATCAAATATTGAATTAAGTATATAAGACTTGGCAAGAGCATCCTTTGAACACCATGTAGTTAGCTTTTCTTGCTCTTCCCTTGTAGGTTGATGTTTGCTCCTAAATGTTGGCATTTCTTCATCTCCTTAGATATATCCATATAAGCTTCTTCCTTGGAGGTAGGCTTGCATTCTTATTGACCATGTTGAATAGTTGCTCCTATCCAGTCTGTCAATGAATTATGGAAATCCATCTCCTATCTTGCTTTGATGTTGCTCTGATACCACTGTTGAAGGAGATGTTGGATAGATTCCAGAGATGAAGCGGTCTTGCAAAACCCTACTTCACACCAGCCAAGAAAAAGTTGTGGAGAGTGTAGTTGGCCCCTTGAACTTCCTAATGATCACAAATGATCACCAATGTACTATTGAGCATGATCCTCTAATCAATGAATCAAAACAGATAAGTAGAAAGTTGAACCAAGAACATAGACTTGCTATTTTGGTCTCTGCATATGTTCAGTAGAATGATCAATGCTCTCAACCTGCTAGAATTGGTTGAATTCCTTTTGGGAGGATCTAATTAACTTAGATAGCTACTAAACATTAGTTATTTGAATAAAAACCATGGACCATACACTGAGAATGATGCTTAGCAAGTTAGAGGACTTACCGGACATTTTTGGGGTGCATCAGTGTGTAGACTAGAGAGCAAAGATATGTAGATATCTCATGATTGAAAAACGCAATAACCATGAAGCTTTGTAGCTATGAACTAGACAGTATGATGATTCTATAGCACTTTAAATTACATCAAATGATCAACCATACACTGAGACCAAGCTCTGAGAAGTTCACTATTCTGAGATGATCATAGCAGAGAAGTGAAGTAGAGAAGTAATCAATGTATATGTATTAGATCACATAGTAATACAATGACATTGGCAATGTTCAAAGGCATAATGTGAGGGTAGTGAAGGAGCTATGGATTGAGCTCACTAATCACAAAGTATCCCTCTCAAAATGATCTCCTAGTTGGGCTCATCACGAGAACATTTTTTATCCTCTTTTATAGTTGAAGTTGGAGCCAAGCTTTGAATTCAAATTCAAATTCTCAAACTATAGGATTTATTCTCTCATCAATCATCTAGGAAGTAGCTCGAGATTTGATTCCTCCTAACTCCACGTGAGAGTAGTGCATTAAGCATAGGTACTTTTACAAAGATAAGGGGTAAAGTGACTTTTACAAGGAGATAGTCATATGCGACCCTATGTGATTCATGCTAATTGTTCAAGTATGTAGGCTTGGACTCCTTTGTACCAACAATATCCTACAAGGCTCTGGGCTCTTAGTAAAATACAGAGTCCCTTCTACCATAAATACATGGTTTTCTCAAGTTAATGTGTACATAGAAGTTCTTTGTTTTGACATAGAGTTTTGAGAATGATGTTCCAAAGTATTATGGTATTCTAAATGCATATATTGAAATCTAAGGGAATCTATTAAAGTTCTTTGGAGTCACTTAGGCTGGTCTAGATCAGGTTTTTTCCAAGACCTATGCATCTCTGTGCATTAGCCATCACTCCTCACATTCCTCACTTGGACTCTCTCATACACTCTACGTTTGTACTTTTAATGCAACTTCTATACATTTTACACACATACTTCCCCTTTGGACATGTGGAACTATGATCTCTCTCTCTCTCTCTCTCTCTCTCTCTCTCTCTCTCTCTCTCTCCCTCCCTCCCTCCCTCCCTCCCTCCCTCCCTCCCTCCCTCCCTCCCTCCCTCCCTCCCTCCCTCCCTCCCTCCCTCCCTCCCTCCCTCCCTCCCTCCCTCCCTCCCTCCCTCCCTCCCTCCCTCCCTCCCTCCCTCGCTCCCTCCCTCCCTCCCTCCCTCCCTCTCTCCCTCCCTCCCTCTCTCCCTCCCTCCCTCTCTCTCTCTCTCTCTCTCTCTCTCTCTCTCTCTCTCTCTCTCTCTCTCTCTCTCTCTCTCTCTCTCTCTCTCTCTCTCTCTCTCTCTCTCTCTCTCTCTCTCTCTCTCTCTCTCTCTCTCTCGCTCGCTCGCTCGCTCGCTCGCATTTCCTCCCCTTATGTTAAGCAAGGAATCTCAAGGTTTATCTTGCCCAATGCACCATGTTAGAAGGGGCAAGGCAATGCCCATGAATACTTGGAGTAGGTGACTCAAGGAAACAAATATCGAGGAGGATCTTTCTCTCTTTATTTAGGGGTGATGCATCTCAACAAAAATGCTCTCTTGGGAGGTCCCCTCTGTGCTCTCTTATGTCTCTTACATGCACTAGATTTTTCTCTTGCAAGCTCACTTTTAAGATATAAATCTCTTTCACCCTCTCATAGGCTTGGAAATACTTGCTCACAGTCTTTCTTCTCACTTACATTCCATTGTGCATTCACTTCCCCATAATAGCCCACTCCAAATTCCCCCCTCCATTTGGGAGGCCACTCTAAGAAATAGAGGCGAAAAGGAGGACTAGCAAGGAGAAGGGAGTATTTAGGAGATTGGTGGTCTGAATCAAGGAGGTTTGGTTCTCATAGTGTAATAGACATGTTGGTGGTGAAGGACCTTGCTTCTTGTTTGCTTTAAAATCCTCCATGCATGGAGGTTCCCTCTTTGCATGTAAGTGGATTATCATCTATTGATGATTGGTACAATCACTTCCCTCCCCCTCCATCTTCTCTAGCATTGCGACAAAGCACCCCCTCTTGCAATTGGCTTCCTACCGTCCCCTCCATTTTTTATTGTATTACTGGCAAAGCAACTAAGGCTATTCTTTGTTTCATGTTTTAGTATTTACAAGCTATTCAGTTCTTTTGTCTTGCCAACTCTTAGTTGACATATCTATCATCTACACACTCCTCCACTATCAATCTTGAGAAGCACCTCACAATGTCAACACTTGTATATAAGTGAAATCAACTATTTGTTGAAGAGATGTGTTGCTAATTTGGAGAAGTACTATTTATGGAAGTGTACAATCTTATAACTTTTTTTAATTCTATGTTTTATCCATAAATGTGTTTTTTTTTTGCATGCATAAGGTATGGAAAAAGAGCTAAGCTAAGTGTTCTACCATTTTCCTCTTCCTTTTTTGGAAATAATTGTGTGTATTGTAGAAAGCATCAAAGTTTTAATCATGTTGTTCTTGAAACTCTATTTTTTTGCCGAATTTTCACTATAGACCTCAAAATTTGTCTGCTTGTTTATTGTTTATACGTTTGAAACGAAGCCTTGATCTACTTTGAGTAAGTTGTCAAGAATTCATTTCCATTTAAGTGTTGGTGGTTGTTCATGGTTAAAATTGGTAATTTCTTGATGGGAAGAGGTCAAGAGTATGCACATACTTATCGTAGGTAATTGTTTTCCAATATGTGGATTGATCATATCTTGACCACATATTTCCATGCACTTGATCAAGTCAATTCTTTGTTTGGAAAATTAAGTGTGTTTCATAAAGTGACCACTTGATTACACTCTTTTATCATGAGTTCCATAGCAAGGTCCGATTGCTTCCAAGTGTTATAGTCTTTAGATTACATGTTACAACATTAAGGAGGATTTTAGTTGCCACATGCTTCTTCAAAATAGAGTTGGATCCAATCATTGGAAGGCATTGAAACTTGTAAATAATCTTTTATCTAATCGTGGAGTGCATGCACTTGCCTTAACCATGGTCTTCCAATCAACAGATGCAATGCTCCATTTACTTGCAATAACTTGACTACTTTAAAATCCATTGAAGATGTAAATCCTTGTATATCCATACTTACATTCTTTACTATGTATATTTATTTTAACCCTATGTTGTTCTACCAATGGGATAGTGAAAGGAATTGATCCATAGGTGTTACTTTCAATTGTTCGATAATAAATCTTGGCATCAATTGCATGCTACACCCACCATTAATTACTACTCTTGCCAAATTTTCACCTTTTGTAGTTATCATGAATTTGGAGCTCATACAATATGCCAAAGGAGCTCAAGGAAAATTGACAAGCAATCCATATAGTGACTAAGAAACTCTTTGATTGTGTGCAATTATTGAAAAAATTACCTAAATCTATGACAATTCACTTTTCATTTTGGAATATATTTGCAAAAACTTTATCAAATTTGACCTTTTCCTAAGTATTCTTTAAGATGTCAATGATGATGGGAGATGAATATGGTTTTCCGTCTTGTTTTCTATCACAACCAAATCCACCTTGGTCTATTTATATGCTTCTCTCATTATATCATGTGATCCAAGTAACTTAGTCTTCAATAGTTTTTTTTCTAAAAATCTTCCTACATTGGGGAGTGTCTCCTTTCACATTCCACGTTCGTCAAAAAGAGAGGGGGAGAGAGAGACAGAGAGAGTTCATAGCACCACATGTCTGAATGGAAAGTGTATGTATAAAGTGTATATAAAATGCATTAAAAGTACAAATGGAGAGCATATGGGAGATTTCAAGAGAGGAAAAAAATTCTAAGATTTTTTTCTCATGAGGAGTAGAAGAAAGAGAAAAGAGAAAAAAGAGGATATATATATATACATACATACATACACACACACACACACAGACACACACACACACACACACACATATATATATATATATATATATATATATATATATATATATATATATATATATATATATATATATATATATATATATATATATATATATATATATATATATATATATGTGTGTGTGTGTGTGTGTGTGTGTATGTATGTATGTATGTATGTATGTATGTATGTATGTATGTATGTATGTATGTATATATATATATATACACACACACACACACATATATATATATATATATATATATATATATATATATATATATATATATATATATATATATATATATATATATATATATATATATATATATATATATGGTGCCACTTGGCTGCTACATGTAGAGGGGGTGCAAGAGACAAAGACATAGAGAGAGATACCCATGTGGATGAGAAGGCACAAAAATCCTTGATTACCAATAGCAAGGGACCATTTACACATGAAATTGGATAAATTGAAAAACCTTATTCTAAAGGACTATGTCTCACTAAGTATATAGAAGATGGTAGAGCGTGCATCTATAGACTTTTCTAGTGCTTTCACAAGTCTTGAAATATAGTAGATGGATATTTTCTAAAGAATAAATAGTGGAAATCCATTTTTTTTCAATGTTCTCTTTGTTGCTTCTTTAACACTCTCCGGCTCCTAAAGTGTTGTAATGGTGATGCGCCATAGTGGATTCCCATTCATGAGAGCTTCATGAAGATACCCTCATAGTAGAGAATTAAGCTCTGAATGGTGCACATAATACTCCACATGGGACCTAAAAAAAATGCAAAAACCACACAATTCATAGATAGCATGAACTCGGAATCCATAGATTTCACAAATGTGACTGAATTTACAGTTTATGGTTGAGGAGGCCACTATATGTTTTATTACAGAACATATAAAAAAGTCTTCGGTGGCCATTTAGCCTTTCACATGGACACTAATGGTAACAATCTCCCACTAAAGTCCAATATGGCCAAAGTGAACTATGGGGGATAATAAAGAACGATAAAGAATACCTGACTGTAAGTATACAAGCTATACCTCCCGCCTAATGGGCATGTTACACACTGTACAAGTAACTATGCCACATCATGAATCAAGTAAACCCCATCAAGTGACAACAGTATTGAAAGCTATCTTGTGGTAGAGCTTAGTCAAAGCATTTGCACTATTAACTTGGGTATGAACCTTCTCAATAATAATGTGTTTAGTGGCTAAGAAATCTCTAATGAGGTGATACCTCACCTCAATGTTCTTGGTCTTTGCATGATAGGCTAGATTCTTACCCAAAGCAATGACACTTTTGCTATCACTAAGAAAACAAGGTACATGCTGGCGTAGAGCCATATCACAAGCAAGACAAGAAATCCACAATGCTTCCTTACATGCCTCACTAGGTGCAACATATTTTTCTTTTATAGTGGAAACAATTGTACATTCTTGAAGATAAGATCTCCAAGAGATAGCACGTCCAACAAAGTGAACAATGAACATTGATGTAGACTTCCAATTTCCTACACAACAAGCAAAATCAAAATTTGTGTAAACAATAATGGATGTCTTTCCTCTACCCAAGCATAGAAACTTGTCCTTAGTGCTAGTTAGATATCTCAAAATCATATTGATTGCTTACCAATACTTCTTGTTAGGATTAGGCATATATCTGCTTACAACTCCCACTACAAATGCAATGTTTAGTCTCATCATTGCCATAGCATACATGAGACTAACAATAGCATATTGATAACAAATTTTGGTCATGAATTCCTTTTCCTCATCTGATTTGGGGCAATCATCCTTGCTTAATTTCACATATGTAGGTAAAGGTGTACTCAATGCCTTGCTACCTTGCACATTGAACCTATAAATTAATTTGGATATCTACTCACTTTGAGACAAGTATATGCATCTTTAACTCCTACCACAAGTAATGTGCATGCCAACATTATGTTTGGCATCCCCTAGGTCCTTCATATCAAATGTCTCAGTCAACTTCTTTTTAAGCAATCACAAGTCATCAAAGGACTTCTCAACATATCATTGACATAAATTATCAAGCATATGAAGTTGCCATCTAAGCATCTCTTTATGTAGAGACAATGATCCTCAATGCATTGAAAATATATTTCGACTCTTCATAAAAGCATCAAACTTTTGGTACAATTGTCTAGGGGACTCTTTAAGCCCATATAAGCTCTTCTTTAGCTTAGAAACTAGACTTTCTTTACCAAGAACTACATAACCCTCTAGTTGTTCCATATAGATAACATCTATAAGATCTCCATGCAAGAAAGGAGTTTTCACATCCATTTGGACTAGCACTATGTCCTCCATTTCCAGGAATCAAGTAACATGTGCAATGTAGTCATCTTGACTACTAGAGAGAAGAGTTCCTCTAAATCAATACCATAGTGTTGCTTAAAACCAATTGTGCTTTATACTTTGGAGAAGCACTATTTGATGTGAATTTCAGCTTATGTATGCATTTACATGGTAAGTATTTCCTACCCTTTGGCAAAGGTACTAAATCCCAATCACCATTCTTGTGAATAAAATCCATTTCACTTCTCATGCATTGCTCCCACTTGACATGATCCTCTATCTACATAGCCTCTTTGTAGTAAAAGTCTCACTAGCATCTATTAGCATACTTAAATTGAAACTTGGAATATATTTATCAGGTGGATGCAAGACATGTGAAGAATAGCAACAGTTACAGACTAACTGAATTGGACATTCTCTTGAACATGCCTATGTGTAGCATTTGTATGCATGCTAAATGGAGGACTAGTATCCTCAAACACCACATTTCAGACTCTTTAATGGGTTGTTTATGCATCTTAGACTCATTGAAAAGACATCACTACTTCTTATCACTAACCTTTTTTCAAGATCCCATAAGCAATATACAAATCGACCATCTTGACCATATCCAAGAAAAATACACTTTCTTGATCTATAGTCCAACTTTTGTGCAAGATTCTTTGGTATGTGAACATATGCTTCACACCCAAAAATGCAAAGATGATCATAATATGGTGGTTGCCTTGTCCATAACTCTTGTTCCTAGTCAATGCACTCTAATTGTCAATAAATATGGTGGTGACAGAAGACTTACCAACACTCAAATCAACCAAAATGCATGTGAGCCACTTATAATCGATAGTACCTATGAAAGCTGCCCTATACTCAATCTCACAACTAGAAGTGAAACAATAGGCTTCTTCTTGCTCAACTAAGATATGCATGAGATATCAAACATGAAGCAAAACCACTAGTCGACACATGAGCCCAACATAGTCTTAGTTAGAAAAAGCATGCAAATTGGACGCTAGAGTTTGCATGAAAGAACCCCACACCAATTCCAAAGCATGTTCCTAAAATTTTGAAAACATTCCCAACATGGATCTGCACTCTATCAAAAAATCTTTGCACTTTGTTCTACATAGCATCAAAGATTTACAATCTAGCCAGTTGAATTGCAATCATCAACCCCAAATGGAATAATTAGTCTTGAAAATAATTAATACAACACTTTAGGCACCTATTCAAATTCCTCCAGGCGAGTTTCTTTCTCTATGTCCAGTCTTTATTCATGAACTGCTCATGCAATTATAAGATAAGCTACCTTTGGCACTAGTGCACAATCTTACTCGTATAAAAATCACATTTGTTGATCATGAAGTTCCATTTATCACGGTTTGGTATTAGAAAAAAATAATCAACAAAGTTCTTATTGATGGAAGCACTCATATTAATATTTCCATGCTTAACAATTGTAAATTTTGTGGATGGAATGTGAAACTAGCACCTTTATCTATTTGCATGGTGGATCAATCCTGAGTGCAGCCATTAGGCATTATCAAAGATATTTGTATCACCATGAAGGGGCTATGTTTAAATTAACTTCCATGGTTCTCGATCTCACTAGAGCCAAAGTTGATTAAAGTCTTTTTATTGGGCATCCATGGCTGAAGCAAGCAAATATAATACAAGATTGGCCTAGCAATCACCTTTCCTTCTTGAAGGCAAAATATAAATATACAATCATATTTGATGACATCATTTGGTGGCATTTGTGATGCATCTCAACCTTTAAAGTCGTTGTAAGCACTATTTGGTGCTCTTTTCATCAAGAGTGTGATGATTCCAAACTCATTTTGTGCCAATTTGAGGCTCACTTTGTGTATCTACATTTAGTTTTAGGTTTGGCTTTTTGGTTAATTCATGCACCTCTAGAAGTTGTAGGTCATGTTACAAATTGTTACCATTACTATCTATGTGAAAGGCCAAATGGCCATCGAACACTCTTGTATATGTTTGTTCTAATAAAATATATATTGGCTTGGTCAACCACAGACTAGATTGAGACGGGCCATTTGTGAAACCTGCATACAATGAACTTGCACTTTCTATTCTTTGGTTTCTACATGTTTCTATAGGTCTGCATAGATAGGTACAAAGGATTGCAATGCCATCCAAAAAGATAAGCCCCACTATGAAGATATAGGAAGCTCCCCTTCACTCGTATCATTGTAGTTTTGCATAGGAATGCACAAGTTGTTGCTAGTCAACATAGTGCTACCAAAACCTATAACTTGCAGAACACCTTAGCAACTCCAAGGCTTGGTCGATAAGTGAGGAGACCAAGACATAGAACTTTGCATACCTTTTCATTCGAGACACTAAAGTCACCATCGGCGTTATTGGTTACGCATGAGGGAGGACCTCAATGATCAAGGAAGAGGGAAGTTCCCTATAATTCTTGGGAGGTCATCCATCCCAGTATTGTTCTCTGTGGAGCTTGATTAACTAGCGATCTCTTGCCACTAAGCTACTGTCATGTGGTGATTGAGGAGGGGTAAAGTCTAAGGTTGACATTACCATGAGCATGATTTGGGCATTCAACGCCTTCTTCTTTCCTTTCCTAACTTCTTTGAAGCAATTCTTTGGGTGATTCTTAGAGTCCTGTTGGAGTCCTTTCATGCACAAGTCTCCTTGCACAGGTTCTTGAATCTCAAGAAGGGTGTTCTTTGTGCTTCTTGAAAATGAGTGTTTAGATTTGGGGCTATTTTTCTAGCCATATTAATGCCCCCATAGTTTCGTGATCAAGTCTCAGTTGTGGTGGGAGCAACCATCACTTATCGATAGTTCATTGACACTTGTCATCTTATTTTGTAAGAGGGCATTGAACCTTTTTTAAGGCTATTTTTGGATAGATTTCATGCTCTTTTAACTCGTTCACTATTTCCCATTGCTCATATACATTGTTTGAGTATTGACATTTTGTATGTCTCTGTGAACACTACCTATGTACACTCATGCAAGATGGCATAGTGGTTATGGTTTTCATAGCCTTTGATGTGTTAAAGAGGGTCATGGTGAGGTTTTCTATGTACTATAAGACACCTAGATGTTGGACCTCTTCGGTGATGCAAGTGGCATACCTTAGCCTCACCATAGGAGATGTATGTTAGTGGATTCATAGGTTCTCAGTAAGCCGAGAGGCTTCTTTTAATCACTTGATATGCACAATGAGCAGTGCAAAGATATGCACTGACATAGTCATGCAATTTTATGGTTCTTTGATCACTTCTTTAATAGTGCTTTGATGTTCATAGTCTCGAATTTACAAAGAAGAATTTGGCAAATTGTTCATGTATTTACTTATAACCATACATACGCTGATTTTTTTCCCTAAATTGCTTCTTTGTACAAGCATAACAATTTGCAAACTGTTATTTTGACATTTTCTCATCTGTCATTTTGCTCATCGGTTCATTTTTCTAAGGAAAAACTACTAAAATTTTCTAAGAAACTTGACAAACTCACATTTTCAAAGTATTAGTGATGGGTGGCCATATCATGTGATCAGTATCCTAGTCATTTATTCATCACCATGGCATCAAAGTGTCAAGAACATATGGTGGGTTAGGGTCTAATGCAAGTTTCATTAAAAAGATCTATAACTTGCAATGAAAAGACCATTTTTGAGATTTGCAATTTTGATGGTACCAACTTTTCTCTATGGAAGAATAAAATTCATGTTGTCTAAATCGAGAGAAGGAAATGGAAGGTGATTGCTCTTACAAAGAAATCTTTTGATATGGATGCTTATGATTGTTTCGGAGTTTATTGACCTCCAAAGTATAGCTAGAAGTAGGTGGAACCCCCTATGAACTAGTTGAGCTTCTCACAAAGTTATGCACAAAAAACCACTCATGCCTGCAGAGCTTTTTGTTCTCTACTCACTTATATTTTTTTAAAATTATTCTACCTAAATATAATAGACACCAAGAGCTTTGCAATGTGCTAAAGAGCACTCAAATTGGATAAATACACAAGGAGATATGACATCTGCAACTTTGAGGGTTAATGGAGACCTTCAATAGAGATAAACCTAAGAACACTCACTACTTGAAGAGAGCACTGCTCTCAGCCCACAAATCCAATGAATATGAAAATTTATGAGATAAAAGAATACAAGAAGACCTTTCAAATGAGCCATGAAACATGTAATTTAGATGTATGATGAGGGAGATGCAAGCTCTACAACAACAAAGAGATACACATATGACTCTCTTGGACTTCCAACAAGACCATCCCTTCTCCCTTTTATTGTAGCATGGAAAACTAACCCAAAACCTTCCTAATACATCTAAACTCATGGTAGACACTTGGGTGGAGGCATTACATGACTTCAATGCTCAAATAAGCAAAATATGGTTGGACTTTGAGAACTAGCCACATCGACCTTCCACAAGGACACTACTACAGCTCCCTTGTAACTCACTCATTTGAGTCACCATGTTCTAAACCTCACATGGTATTTTAGCCATCTTTGTTAAATGTGAGCCTTCTTGAACTATTTGAAGATCCCTCAAAGGTATTTACATCATTTGGAAATTGTACCTTAACCTATACACAAAAATAATGTTCTCTACATTCTCCCCTTCAGTTTCAAAGGGTATTTACTTCATGCCAAGAATATAGTTGAATCTTTGAAGCTTTGGTCCATCCAAGGATTTGGTGAAGATATATGCAACTTGATCCTTTGTTCCAACAGAAGAAACATTCACTTCATTGTTTATGGCCTTCTCTCAAGCATAATGATGGTGTACCTCTATATGCTTTGTTCTAGCATGAAAAATAGGATTTGAGGTCATATGAATGTTGCTGTAATTATCCTTACTCTGTTTTTAAGATAAGGCATGATGGGTCTAGTGTAAAATTGATGTTTAGGTACCCATATCTTAGTGTGATTTGGTTGGGTTGTGAGTAATTGCTTGCCCACCCAGATTTTCTTGACATTAAAAGGGAAATGGGATTTCTTCTTCTTGATGTAAGGGTCTTTTGGGCCTTGCATAGAGTTCTCTAAGGTGTTCTCAATCTTATATAGGGAATGCAAAAAATGGTTTTCCTTCTTAGAGTTAGTTGGATCTTCAACATTAACCCAATATATCACTGGATTGGGAGGTTTGGGATTGATCTAGAGATTCATAAATACATTCATTCTTGTTACATGTAGAATCTCTAGATTTACAAATGGGGAATGGATCTCCATGATTGACCATAGAAAGCATAGTATCTTCTAGTTAATTGTTACAAAGTAAATGCTTATCTCACACTTGATGATCAAAGTGTAGACCATCCTTGCTCATGGATTAGTGAGTGAAATCCAAACTTAGAGGAAGAGAGACCCCTTCCACATCCTCCAAGCACTTGAAGTTCTCCATTGCTCCCTTCTTGAGAGATTCCTATGACACAAGTAAATCAAAGTGAGATGAGCAATTTTCCTTTAATTCAACATGTGAATCATTATGGATGTTGCTTTCACTTATGTGGGAGAGTTTATGTGAATGATATGGACAATCGACAAACAAATGCTCATGCCCACATTGGTTAAAATGGGGATGCATATTAGAATCTCAAATACATCATGAGTAGGAAGGGTTTCAAAGTTTTCATAAATGATGTTTCTTTCATCCTCCCTACATTTTGTGAGCCAAATGTAACCTAACATGAGATCTTCATTCATACAATCCAGAACATAAAACCTTTCGATAGAGAATACCTCATTTACAACCACTTTTGTTTCTACCATACCTATGCAATTCAATGAAGATACATTAGTAGGAACAATATGCTCACTAATGTGGGACACCACATCAATACTCACAAGATTCCATTCACATTTTAGGTTGATTGCAGCATAAAACACCCTAGAACAATTTCCTAATTGTGCATCCACAAATATAAGTTGGGATTTCTCAACCTCAATTTTATTTGGTTCTTTTTCTTCAGGTGAGGTTATTGTTTTTTATTTGTTAATATCTCTTTCAATCTTCTTTTGCTCATATGTTTTCAATTTTTCTTGTAACTTGACCTTTGTGTTTTGAATTTTCCCTTACTTTCTCTCGTTTGCTTTTTCATTTTACATGAAGTAATTTTTTTGTAATTTTGAACGTTTTTTAGAATTTGTTTTGGTTTTGTGTTTTTTTTTTTAATGTTTTTATATGCATAAATATGTTGAATTTAAGTCTGATTTGCATGCCTCTTTTGGTATGTCAGATTTGGGCCAATTGCATCATTATTTGGACACTCACTTTATGCAAGTTGATTAGGGAATAGCTTTGTGTCAAACAAAATGTATAAACACATTATTGCAACATTTTGCCCTTAAAGATTGCAAACCTATCACCACTCATATGGAAACATGTTTACAATTGAAACTTCATGATGTTGGAGATGCATTTGATGTTATTCTCTATCAACAGACTATTGGATGCTTGATTTATGTATGCATAACTCAGCTTGATATTGGGTTTATTATCCCTTAAATGAGCACGTTTATGCATTGCCTAGATGTCGAGAATTGGCAAGTGGTCAAGTGCATCTTCTGCTATTTGATTGGTAACCAACTACTAAGATTGTTTCATCCCAAGAAGAGATCATTACCACTAGATTTACATGCTTTTCTTGACTCTAACTAGGTTGCTTGCTATGACACTCGTGTGTCCACCAATGGTTTTTGCTTCATGTTTGGTAGCTCATGCATATCTTAGTTGAGCAAGAAATAGCCTATTTTGGCCACTTCTAGTAAGTATAGGGAAACTTGTACAACTATTGGGTGTGTGTAGCTCAGATGCCTTTTGGCTGATTTGGGTGTTGGTTAATCTTCAACAACCACCATCTTCATTGATGGTCAGAGTGTAGTGGTAGTTGCATCCATGCTTGCACAAAGCACATTGAGGTGCACTATCATTATGTTAGGGAGAGGTTGTTTACTGGAGAGATTAATTTGGCTTATGTGCCCACACAAGATAATGTTGCAAACCTTTTTACAAAGGCTCTACCTAGGGAGAAGTTTTAAGCTTTTTGCAAAGATTTGGGCTTACTTCCTTTTGTGGATTGATCTCTTTCCACATATCTTGACACTTCCTTATACATGAATGCCAACATCTTGTCCACCACATCACTCATAGAGGGGTTTGTTTGATATATTTTGGTATTGATGTGTGTGAACACACTTAGGACTTTCGGGGCACCTTTTTCCCTCTTTAGGAGGTTTTTTTCACCCGGCTTGTATATATGCCTATAACCTTAATAGGTCACTCATCTTTGTACATTCACTTGGTAATACATGCAATATTGTGTGTGTGTCAAGCTTCTTCTTCTTCCTTGTGGTGTTTGTGTGATTTTGCAAACTTCAAACTTCAACAAGAAAAAATCTATTAATGCTTCACAATCAACATACATGTAGGTATTCCATGAGGTAAATTGTGTATGTCCGGCCTAGATGGTCTCATGTCCATCCATGGTCATATTTTGTGGAGTTTGGAGCTATTAGAAGGTTCAACTCTAGTACTTATTGCACCACCCTATAACCATTCACCTATCGTCTCTCTAGATTGCTATCTAAGCTCCATTGTGGGAGTGCATGGGTGGAGAGAGCCATCTAATCCTTGTTTAATGTTTGGGATCCATTTTACATATACTTTTGCATTGATTTCATACTACTTTGAGTCTATTTCTATTCACTTACTGTGCAACATATCTAGTATTTCTACCATATAGTGTTCTCTCTTTCTACCTTTTCTCGATCCTATGTGTGTGCGATCTTTATCTCTCTCTATCACCCTTTATCCAAAATCCATCTACTTTGTTTCAAGTTGGAGACTAGTCCCCCTTCCATGTCTTCTTTTGCAACATACCTACATGGCATCAGAGTTGAGATAATTCTTACAATTAATTTATTTGATACCAAGCCTTGGATTTGGGGGAGCAAGAACAAACATAAACAACAAGAATAGAATATGTTACTAAGTGAAGGAGTTATAAAGATAAGTAGATTTTCAGGGTTTATACAACATGGGAAAAACATCTTAAAGAGGGAAAAAGTGCCCCAAAGCCAAATTGTGTTCACATACATCACAAAAAAATTATATCATTTATGTTCTTACCATATCTCTAAGTTTACTCATGTGCGTGGATATAATAATATCACACGAAACCACTTGAATTCTTCTTCAAATTGAGCATGATATTTTAGATGCACACATTCTTTCTCTGAGCCAATTTTCCTTAACATGCATTATCGAAACCCTAAATTTCATGGATGTTAGACTAACGAACCAAATTGAACCAGAAAACAAGTTTTTCACATTAGCATATATGTCTCTCTAAATTCATTATGTCATTTTTGCCCCTAGTTCGTAAATATTTGATCAATTCCCATAATGAAACAAATGAAGCTCACACATACCAAAGACGTGTTTGAGATGAGATCTCCTTTTCCTTTTTCATATGTCACTTAACAGGGGTTTCCTAAGATTTGAGTCCATTGAGTGATTGTATATCCAATCTTCACCTAGAATCAACATTTCTATAAGATCTTCATCATGGCATACTATGAGTTTTACTATCAAGGTGACATCCTTTATGAGGATAGGAATTTCCACCTTACCCATGCAAGGGGTTTCCATGACTCCTAACCCTATGAGGTATGCTTCAATCAGATTCACTTTCATATTCATGTCTTGATAGTAGAAAGACCTAATCGCACTAGTTGTTGCACCTGAATCAATCATAGCCCTGATCTTCTTGAGTGTAGTGCCTTGCCCTATATTGACATTAATGAATGGTCATCTATCCAATATGCTAGGGGAAGCATTTTTCTTGGCTTGGCACATTGCCATGTGATATCTAGGGGACTCTATGTGGGACATGTCATTGACTATCTGAAGCTCCTCTATGTTATCATTTCATTCCCACACTATTCCCTGGCATCTTAACTTCATATGTTTGATGCACTCTAGGGCTTCAGTGTGAGCTTTTTTTTAATTCTCTTTTCTTCCTCCTTATGCTTCTTGGCCAAGGTGAGTCATCTAAGCATATCCTCCATCAGGGTTCTTGATAAAGCCTCACTCTACAACCACTAATGTAATTAGGCATTATCTCTCCTTCCAAAGTGGCTAACTGCACCGCTCCACTCGTTGAAAGTCTACTGATAATCATAGGTCCATAGCCGCATTTTTCTAACTTTTGAGCATGTTGGTTGAAAGTATAGACCAATATTAAATGGCCAACTTTCAAGCCCTTTTCCTTTACATGCGCATTGAAGTAAGCCTTCTATCTCTTCTTGGCTAATAGATTCCTGCTACCACTCTTAACCTAGTTTCTCCTAAGCATTCTAAGTCCATAATCCTAGATGATAGCTCATGGTCTATCCATTGATGCTCTTGTGCAACCTTGAGGTGGGTATCAAGAAGTCCAATGGAAGCACTACATTCTAACCAAAGACCATCTGAAAGCGTGTTGCATTGAGTACCCTTTTGTAGGCCACTCTGTATGCCCAAACAACATGGTGTAACTATTTGCCCCAGTTGAAGAATTTGTTGCTTATTTGCTTAGTCATGACATTGCACAGGATTTCGTTAGTACTCTCTGCCTATCCATTGGCCTATGGATGATATGATGCTGACTCCTTGTGAATCACCATAAAATCTTGCAACAAATATTCAATGACTTAATTTAAAAAGTGAGTTCCTCTATCGCTCAATAAATCATATGCAACCCATATCTTGTAAAGACATTTTTGAACAAGAATTTTGTCGTTCTTTGTGCATCATTCTTCTTGGTGGCCTTAAGGTCTATCCATTTGGTTAGATAATCCGTGGTTACAATTATGTATTCCACGTGGGAACCTCTAGTAGGGGGATTAATAGGTCTTACAAAGTCTATGCCCCACTTAGAGAATGCACATCCTCCCATCATGGTTCTTAGTGGCATTTCGTCTTTGCACATTGGATATTGGGATCACTGACATGTGTCACATCTCTTCACATAGGTGTGTGCACCCATATGAAGAGTGGGCCACCATAATTTTGAAAATAGTATGGCTTTGATCACTGAATCTCGCCCAGAGTGCCCTCCTACAACAGCTTAGTGTGCACTTTCTAGAATTTTCAAGTATTCTCTCTCATGGAAACATTGTCTCAGGTATCCATCTCATCCACGTTTGTATAGATTATCACCAATGAGTTTGTACCAAGTGACTACCCCAATATGGTATTAAAGACAATTGATACAACATGGCATGTTCCATTGGAGGTCTATTAATCCAAGTTGGGAAATCCTTGTACATCCTATAGGCATCTGCTTCTATACTTGGCCAATACACACCTAATCTCTGTAGATTTTATAAGGTTCATTGTTTTGAATGGTGTTGCTCTAATGCACCTACATGTGCTAGTTGCAACCACTTACTGTGATCATGTTCTTCCATGCAACAAGCTAGAATTTCTTGATCACTTTGATATCTTTTTTATTTGACTACTTCCTTGATCATTATCTACGGGTATTTGATATTTTTTTTTATTTGACTACTTCCTCCTCTCTAGTCTTGACTATCGGATTCTTAGGTCCATATGTGAGAAAAGGGACAAGTTATTTAGCCTAGTCTAGAACTACTTGTAGATTGAACAAGTAAGCATCTGACAATTCATCAGGTATTCCTTGTGGGGCTTCTCTAGAGGTTAGTCATGATAGGTGATTGGCCCTAAGGTGACTCCCTTTCCTGACTACCACTTCAAAATCATATTCCATTAGTAAGAGAAACCATCTTACTAATCTACCCGTGTTGCTAGGCTTTTTCACTAGGTAGAACAATGCTTAGTGGTCCATAAATTGGAAGGTCTATGTTCCCTTCTTTAGTCAGTTGTGCTAATACACATCTGATTGTGTAATTGGATGTGTCAACATGAACATGGAAATGTTTATTCCAGTCTGGTGTATTCAAAATAAGGGATGAGCATAATTTTTATTTCAGCTCATTAAAAGAAGTTTCACACTCTTCATTCCACTTGAATTAGTCAAGAGGTTGTACAGAGGTTTAGCGATAATAGTATCAAATGTGGATAAAACATTTGTAGTACCCACAATGTCCCATAAATTTCTATAATTCTTTGATTGTCCTAGGTCTAGGCAATTTCGTTATTTCCCTTACTTTATCCTCGTCTGTAGGTATACCATTCTTTGATACGATGTGTCCTAAAATTTTACCTTGTCTAACCACGAAGACACATTTCTCTAGGTTCAGGCACACTTGATACTCTATGCATTTATAAAAAAATTTTTCCTAAGTTCCGGGATGTGTGTTTGTCTTATGCGGGAATGGGTGCATAGGTTGTCCACAAAGACCTCTAAATTCTTTCTCAGAAAGCCCTTGAACACATGACAAATCAATTGTTGAAATTGTTGGTGCAAGAGAATCCAAGCACACATACTTGGATGATTAGCATATTGGTCATGGTCTTATATGATCAATCCCTTGTAAAATCAAGTATTTTTACTTTTGTAAAAATGCACTACTTGCACGTGGAGTTAAAAAGCATAAAACCTCGATCCATTTAGTAGTTGATTAAGGAGAGAATATATTCTATAGTTTAGGATTTACTTTTAGGTGAACTTTTGAATTTGAATTCAAAAGGTTGGCTCCAAAATCAACTATAAAAGGAGGATCAAGAGACCTCCATGATATCTCAACTTGATGAGATCATTTAGAAAGGATACATTGTGATTTGAGAGCTCACTCCATAGCTCATTCACATTTGTCACATTGTACAATTGATTATTGCCAATGACATTGTATTTCTACATGATTTAATACATACATTTCATTATATCTTCACTTCACTTCTCTGCCATGACTACATCTTCCGAAGTGAGATGACATTGCACTTTAGTGTTCTTCAATACATCCGTGTTCCTATGGAGAACTAAATCATCGTTTCTCATCAGAATGGTGGGAGCTCTCATTTGAACAGAATTTGATTCCCAAGGTCCAATGAAGTGAGGTAATTCTTGTAGGGAGTTAGATTCAAAATCCGTTTGCTCACTTGATTGCACCTCATCCTATTCTCCATATATAGAAGGGATGTCTTGAGGAAATTGATCATGAAGGTCATTTATCTTTTGAATACGTGGTTGAGCTCCTTGCTCTAGCCTCCATTTCTCTTCTTGAATCTTTCTCAAGAATCCTTGTGAATACTTGTGTATGGAAGGAAAAGTTTCATCTCCCATAGAGTTGGGAACTTGTGATATCGCGAGTGAGAATTCTCTTGGTATGCTCTTGATGGAAGGAGCCTTTTGAGGTTCTAATTGATCTGTCTTTGACATCAATTGTTCTAGTCTCTCTAGCAGTCCTTGAAAGTGCAATTATGGCTTGACTAGGTTACTCCAATTAACATATTGGGTCTCTTCGAACATAGCCTCGGCTAGTTCAACCATTTTCATGAAGAGCTTGGTCCTTTCTATTGCTAGTTCTACTCTTGGATAACTCTTGTCTAGTTCTACGACATTGGGTCCCTCTCTCAATCTCGCTTGATAGGCTATAAACATCATTTCCAAATCCTCTATGATAGTTTATGCTAAAACAGATCCTGGCTTTGGCAACTGGGGAATTTCTAGAGATTCTTCTGAAGCTAATTCTAGATTTTTTCCCTCATTTCTTTTAAACTCCATTCAAGTTAAGCTATTTTCCTATTCCATTTTCTCTTAAGTCTCTCGCGTGAGTCTTTCTAGGATTTTGTCTTCTTTCCACTAGACTCTGACTTCACTATATTTTGAGGGTTTTTCTTAGTCTATTTGTTGGTTTTGTTGGAAAGCATGTGCTCTAGTCAATGCTTGAATGGGTACAAAGGTTGGTGCAGATCCACTTGACATATGCACAATGCCTATCACATTAATGGGAGTTAAATTGGATGCATTCAAAGGGTTTTTGGGACACTCTCATATGACATGTTCTTTACCACATTCAGGGCAATGACCTTGAATGGTGAAATAGTTAGGTTGTCCTATAGGTGGGGGTGGGGTCATTCTCTTATGAATTGATCTCCTTGGTACCTAAAATAGGGTCCTATAGGGACCTAAAGTCTCATTTGGGGTCTAGGGTTGGCATTGGTATACATCACATTAGCATATTCTGGTTCCTAGTTAAGTTCCACTATGGATGCTTCATATGGGTAGGTTTCAGGTTGTTCTGGAAACACTTTGTAATATGCGGGTGGACAATCCACTTGCATAGAATCAAAGCTTTGAGCATTGGGATCATTTTGAGTGATCAGTGGGGATGTTGGTACTAATGCCCTATTGAGGTTATCCTCAGCTGATACATATTTCATCGAGATTACATTGGCAGGGGGTGGTGGTTGTTGTCCTAACACGGGTAGGGATCTAGGTTGTGCTTGATATGGTGGCTGATAGTTTTGAGGGGGCCTATAATAAGGTTGTTATTGGGACTAGCCTTGATATCTACTTGACTACGGATAAGGCTATTGGTAGTTTTGACTAACTGCCTGCTTGTTATATGGACAATCTTGGGCCGTGTGGTTTGTGTACTTCCTCTCAATTGAGCAATAGTGGGCAGTCAAATTTCCTAGGTTCAGAATCATCAATGGACACACATTGTCCATGTGATCCCCTCCACAATTATAACAATGATTTGTGGAAACCATTCTAGGGGTTTTCTTAATTAACACTAATAACTTTTGAGCCACACATTCCACCAACTCTTCTATCGAGGTAGAGGGTTTGGATGTGAGATTGGTTGAACAATCAAAATCCATATAGATTTCGGAGAGTCCCAACCATCTCCCAAATTATCCGCTATGTCTATACAAATTCTCATGCATTGAGGTAGACATATGATCATAGCTTTACATTCAATAAGCCATATAGAAATAGGGAAACTTGTTTAGCTTGAATAGGTAGCTTTGGGATGGGGCATCTCTCAATGTATTGCTTGAATCTACATATTGCTAGCCTCACAATTTCCGATGGTGTATGTTTAAAGTTGTGGATCAATGATGAGGTGTTGTCTGATTCCGCTCTTAGAAAACCCCTTAATGAAGGCCTCTAGTAATTGTTGAATGTCTCTAAATTTTCCTTGGTGTAGAGGTTGAACCAAGTTAGGGTGGTATTCTTCAAGGTTAAACCAAAGGCATTGTACTAAGTGAACTACTTGTTTAGCCCTCAATACTTGCTTGAATTCCACAAAACGATCATAGGGGTCGTCGATACCATCAACGTAATTCTTCATGAGTTTCACCAGTTGTGTAGGCCTCAAAATTCTTGGGTGATCTCTTGGTCTAGGTAGGGGAAAGTCATCCATGCCTCTTTGAGGCCTATGTCATCTAGGTCTTTCTTGTTTTGTTCTATCTGCATCCAATGATTGTCTTTCTCTCCCTATATTGTGCACAAAGCTCACTCCTGGTCACTCTTTGGATTTCTCCTTCTGGGTTCCTAGTACATGTGAAGATCCTGCTCATGTTTGACCATGAGTATGAGTATAAATGGGCTTATATGAAGGAAATATGGGTTCACCTTTCCATGTATAGGTTTGCCAATTGTGTTCAGTGACCATGTACAACCGCTCTAATGTGCTATCCAAGTAGATGAGCTTGCTTAGGATCTTTGGGTCTTTGAATTCATAGATAATGACTCCATCTATGCCACTGCGTTTATCAGGTCTAAATCTACAAAAGGCTTCCTCGGTCTCTTTGTTAATAAACAACTCTATGCTCGCATTATCCTGGGTTATCCAATCGGGTGCGATAATTCTTGACAATACAAATTTACCTCGAGTGGCTCTAGGTTCTTATTCCTTGCTCTCATGATCTATGTCTCCAATGTCTAGTTGAAGCATAATGGATCTAAATTCATCCATTTTATCGGGTAAGCTAGTCACCACATACATGGTTCCCTGCCTATTTATGTATGGCTCATTTTGGAATTTGACCACTGGGTACTCATTTTCTAAGGGCTTTTTCGGATTCATACGTTGAACTATGGGCTTGTGTACACCATCCTCGTAGATGTGTGCACCTAGTTGGTTGGTTCTAATGTACTCCAATCGGGTTGTATAGGGACCCTCTAGCATTTGCAAATAAGCAAGTCTCGATTCAATGGGTTTCTCCATGCTAAACGACATCTTTGACTCACTAGTGTCTTAGCTCACTATGTAGGGGTAGTCACACAACTGTTGTGCCCACAATCTTGCAGTGTGATTAACATTGACCTCAGATGATCTAACGCTCCGTCGATCTGATTTTCCTACATTGTCTTCCTGACCTAAGGTTCATGAATTTTGCTTCCATTGTTGCCCCAATGTACATGCACATCGTAGTGTTCCTTTACGTACCAATTACTTGTTCTTTTTAATACCTCTTGATGTTGATCTTCTCTTAATTATACTCGTCAAGAATAACTTTCCATTTTTACTTGTTTTGTTTTAATACCTCTTGATGTTGATCTTCTCTCAATTATACTCGTCAGGAATAACTTTCCATTTTTACTTGTTTTGTTTTAATACCTCTTGATGTTGATCTTCTCTCAATTATACTCGTCAAGAATAACTTTCCATTTTCGTTGGTTCTCGTTGCATCAATTTAGGTTCTTTCCCTTGTGCTTGTTATGATTATGATATATCCTTGTCATGTGCTTGAATTCTTTAAAGCTCTTGGACTTATGTTCCTAATGTCACCTAAGTTTAAGTACCAATGCTATGCCTTAGCCTAAAGTTGAATTGACAAAGGGGCCATAGTAACTTCCAACCTTGATTCTAGCGATTTGTATGTCCCCAATATGCTCAAATTAGCTTAGGGCATCTTGCAAGTGCCATCTGTTGCCTGGATCCTTTGTGATGATCATGAGCGCTTATATCAAAGACCTTGAAAACACCTACAATATTTCAAAAAAAATGAAAATTTGGTTCAAAATTATGTTGCAACCAATGAAGCATGCAAGGAAGCATTGTGACTTTCTAGATTGTCATTTGACATGGGCATATCTCAACACATAGCTTTTCTACTCAATGATAGTCAACGTGCTATTGCATTGGCTAAACTTTGGTATGTCAGGCAAAGACCAAGCACATTTAGGTGTGGTACCACTTTGTTTATGATTTGCAGAGAGTGGGTGCATTTTCCTTGAGAAGGTTCATACTCACCAGAATGCAATAGATTCCTTGACAAAAGGTCTACCACAAGCTAGTTTTAGACACTTTTGTCACTTGATGCGGGTCACTTGATCTTGTTTTGCACAATCCCTTATACATTGTGTAGCATGCTCATTAGGTGGGAGGTATAGGTCATATATTCATATTCAAGTATTCTTTGTCATGCTTTATTTTTCTGCCTTGGCCATCTCATCCATATTGGTCTTTAATGGTAGATTTTTAGACATTTATCATTCATGTCTATGTGAAAGGCCAAGTGTTTGTTCGAATAAAACATATAGTGTCCCGATCAGCCTTGAACCCTATTGAGACTACTCATTGGTGAAAGCTACATATAGAGGACTCGAACTCTCTGTTCTCTAGTTTTTAGATTTTTTTCTATAGGTTTGCAGATACAAGTATAGAGAGTGATTGTGATGACATCGAAAAAGATAAGCCATGCTAAAATGAGCTAAGAAGATTCCTTTCATTTTTATCTAACTCCCTTTTTTAAAAATGGACATACATTTAACAAGAAAAGAAAACCACCATATGTGGCTTCTAAGGGTGCACAACTATAATTTGATAACACAGGACCTTTAGGTCATCAAACACATAAGATGTAGTTCCCTCCATGACCCATTATCAACCTCAAAAAGAGTTTTTTGTAAATCTAGTATGAACCTTGACAAAGAACCCTTCATGAAGGAAGTTGTTTTTTAAGGTCGATGTCAAATTTATCACCAAAATTGGCTCTAGATCACTCATTGTGAGCATCCTCTAGCACCAAGAATAGCAAAGTCAACCTTGAATTCATGATGCAAGAGCTCACGGCCTTAGATTTTTACATCAACATCTGATTATTGGACTTTCATAGAGAGGCATACAAAGACTCAAAAGATCATGTATGCAAGTTCCCCTCTATATATAAGAGTACATGTTCCTCAACACAAGAAGGATTTGTTGAGGATCTATGGGTACACACTAGATTTTCAATAGGAAGGAAACACAAAAGCAAGGTATTTTTGCACACATACCTATGATGACTGCATTAAAGGGGCCTTGTGAAGATTTTACGGTGGGCAAGCATCAAGGAAGGGCATTTCCACAAGAAAGCAGGAGCAAGAAAAGGGCTCATCTAGAGTACATTATGAATTGTGTGGTGAGATGCCTATGTGTTTTGGGAGGATCGTTTTACTCAATGAAGATCATTGATGACTATAAGAGGATATGTAGACGTACTTTCTTTGTGATAAGGCTCAAGATTTTGGAGATTCTAAAGAATGGCTAAAACTTGTTGAAATTGTAACAAGTACGTGTGAAGAAGCTTTGAATCTATGGTGATGGTGAGTTCAACTCAAAAGATTCGGAAGAATTTTGCAAGAGAAAATGGATGAAGTTTCATTTAATGGCACCTCACACATTGCAATAGGATTGTTTGGGGATTGAAGTTTGGAAAGATCTTTGAGATATCTTCATTTTTGAAATGGAATATGCATGCAAGATCTTAAAATCATTCTGCATGATGTAGTGCAAAGATGATACATAGATACTGCTAGAAATCAAGAGATATAGGAGGCTCATCGATAGTATTATCTATCTATGTACCAATATACCATATATAAGTCTTGCAATCATATTTTTGAGTAGGTTTAGAAAAAGCCTCATCATAAACATTTGAAAGCTGGCAAGTGAGTACTCATATATATATATATATATATATATATATATATATATATATATATATATATATATATATATATATATATATATATATATATATATATATATATATATATGAATGTGATAGTAATAGTGGTCTACCATCCAATAGAGGACATTAGAGTGGATATCTTCACCAAAGTTCTTACGAAGAATCCACTTCAAAGACATCTTCTAAGACTCGGTAGTGAGCCAAGGTGGTAGTTCACTATTGGTGGACATTGAGAGGGGATGTTATACATGGTCAGTACTCCACCCTCATGAGATCCCACTTATGTTCAGCGATGCTTCAAGCTATAAGGACCCCATTGTGAGGAGAAACCATGTTGTTAACATTGGACATTAAGTGGATGAAGGTATATCTGACTAAGATGGTAAAAAAGGTGACCATACATGGATTTAACCTTTGAGTTCAATAGAGCAAAGGTCAAATGATATGTTTACTGGCATAGTCATAAGGGAGACCACAAAAATGCCTACTTTGGAGGCCTACTAGATTCAAAAGGATGTTGATAGGACCCCTCATTGATAGGAGGATGGTTGGGACTACTTGTGGCTTGTAAACCACATTTAAATGCATGGAACTAAGGTTCCTACAACCTCTATCATGAGGATGGCTGACCTATAGGTTGTGCAACATATACACATCTACATACATGTAGGTATGCCATGATGTAAACTGAATGTATGTCTAGCCTAGATGGTAGGATGTACATCCATGGTCATATTTTGTGGAGTTTGGAACTATTAGAAGGTTCAACTGTAGTACTTATTGTATTTATGGTCCCTAGTCTACAGATTGTAGTTCAAAATCATATATTCCCAAAAGAATCTTTAATATGTTAGATGGATACCTTACGACAATTGGAAGAACATCACTACAACAATTTACTACTAATGCAAGAAGTTCAACATAGACAAAGGAGTTGGCATGATGGTCATTTATGGACACCTGTTTTCGAATAGGAGATTTGCCTCTTATTTTTTAATTAAAAAATGAAAAGACAAGCTGGAAAATTTAAGCTATGGTGAGGCCTTTTTTGGATTCATAAAGAAATTGGGCCAACTAATTTCTAGTTAACAACTTTGACTAGAGAGACTTTACGGACTCTAATCAATGGGTTCAAGCTTTGGCCATACCACGTGTAGCGTTATTGCATTTACTATATCATAGTGTATATACTTTTGTGTTTTAATAAGTGGCCTCAACAAACATTTAATAAATGCATCATTGCACCCTGCATGATTAGCGGTGCCTTAAGGGTGGCAACTCGAGAATTGATCGGATAGATTTGGAATCATTGGACACGCTTGCATCATTCAAAGACCATATCTGCAGAATCAAGCACATGCAGACTCATGTGGACTGATTTCAAAAATGCGAGCTACTACAATATGCCCATATTACTTGGACTTCTATCTCGAATTATCCAATGATGAATTCTTTCATCTAGCAATGCTACGATCAGCTAGAAGCTGTTGGAGATCAATGTGCATTCCTAGAGTTTCACATTAGCACAGATGTTTGCATGGTGATTGACCAAGCTTACATTGCGACAGAGTTGAAGGTTAGTAATCAAGGGATTACAACACCGATAGAACTTGCCTCCATACGAGATATGGAGCACTTGCTCGGCAAATCTTGTTTTAGTGAGTAGAAATACACTCGTCTCCCAGATTCGAATCCATGAAAGTTTGGTTTGAAGTTAGCATCTTTGGAAATATTCATCCAAACCAAACATTATGGGGTCTCACATACCCTGTACTCGCTATTGGTCGATGCGGTAGCAACCAATGGCCAGGTGAATTGGTCAAAACTATTTTTCGACAGATGAAGAAGGAGGTCCAATGACTTTATCAACCAACAAAGAAAGCCCAACAATTTGACACCAAAATAGGGGTTTTATTATCGCTTTTGGTTCTAACAACACCTCTACCTAGGCTGTAACACTTTAAGATGGTTAATGAAGTGGCATTTTTACAAGCGGGCAAACGGCAAAGCAAAAGACCAATCCGAGATGATAATGATTCATTAAATGTAGTGAAGGAGGCTCTCCGATAGGCTAATGAAGAACAATTAAGGAGAAGGCAACAACAAATAGATGAAGACGTCCGACAACAACAACATGAAGAGGTAATTGCGATCGAGATTTCCTAGAAAAGATGTGTGGAGAATTTTCTTACGATGTGTGTGAACATGCTTGAACTTTGGACACTTTTTCCCTCTTTGATAACTTTTTTCCCACGTTGTATAAACCCTAGAAATGGACTCAAAGTAGTATGAATTCAACGCAAAAAGCATATATAAAATGGAGCCCAAACATTAAACTATGATTAGATGGCTCTCTCCACCCATGCACTCCCACGATGGAGCTTAGATAGCAATCTAGGGAGATGATAGGGTAGCACAATAAGTACTAGACTTAAACCTTCTAATAGTTCCAAACTCCTGTTTCCTACTATTTACTTTCACAATACAGTGGATTCGAGAAATGGGGATTATCGAAATTTATTTCAATACGTTTCTATTCCCTATGGGTACTTCCAAGAATACCACAAATAATGAAATAAAGAAGCAATGAACAACATACTAGTATAGTATTACAGAGAATATTCTCGAGAATAAAATGTTCTGTATTAAGATGATGACACATACAAGATACAATCGGCGCAGAAGAAATTGTGTTTAGCTTTTCTCTTTTGTTAGTCTAGACTTTCTCTTCTTCTGTGTTCAAAATACAAGCTTCTCTCAATTTTAACCTTTCTCTTTTTAGTTACAAACACTGGACGACGGTTAAGCTCCTAGGAAGTTCTACAAACATAATTTACAAAATTATAGAAATTGGATTTTTACAAAATATGGGTAGCCATATCTGCGATAGCCTAACACTCACATGTGTGATGTACTTCAACCCATTAAGCTACAAATCATCCATATCCGAAGGTGCATTTTGTATTCTACCTAAATCATACAAAAATTCATAAAAAAAGTTCCCTAAGGCACCATTTATGTTCTTACCATATCTCTAAGTCTACTCATGTGTGTGGATATACTAATACCACAAGACACCACTTGAATTCTTCTTCAAAGTGAGCATGATATTTTAGATGCACACATTCTTTTCCCGAGCCAATTTTCCTTAACATACATTATCAAAACCCTAATTTTCATGGATGTTAGAGTAATGAACCAAATTGAACAACAGAATAGGTTTTTCACATTAGCATATATATCTCTCTAAAACCATTATGTCATTTTTGTCTCTAATTCGTAAATACTTGATCAATTCCCATAATGAAACAAATGAAGCTCACACATACAAAAGAAGCGTTTGAGATGAGATCTCCTTTTCTTTTGTCATATGTCACTTAACAATGAGATGGAGTTACACACATTAGGATAATGCATCTCTATTATATTGTCCAAATCTTCTTATCTAGATTCTAGAAAAATGGAACCTCTTAACTCACACTCCTTTAAGTTCACATATTGGACATGAATTTGTGATGGTATTGAATCAATTTTGATTAGTTTCTTTGGGGTTATGTGCATGAGCGTCTACAAGCCAACCAACTTCTTGTGGCCTTCTTACTATATTGTCTTAAGTCTTGGATATGGAAGGGCATGGACATGATGCATCTTCTTTTAATCATTTTCACATTCTCAAAAATTCAAACCCCATGGGTGGTTCAAGTTTAAATCCCACAAGGAGCCTTGAATGACCATTATGCATCTATGTGGGAAGCGTTGTCTACTCATATGTGGGTTGTAGAGGGTGCCTCTTCCATAGGAACTTGGGTGTGCTGCCATTTCTGATTTTTGTTGTACTCAAAAAAGAAAAACCTAGAACCCCTCGTCCTCTTCTCATGAACGATGCTTCAATGTAAGCTTGCCTTGTTTCTATGATCTAGAAAACGGGTTCTGTATTCAAGCCATTTGATTATCTTAAGTAGGAATATATTAGACATGAAATCATGATTTGCGATGGAATCGATAATTCACTGGTTTTCTGTGGGTTAATGCACGTCAGAGTCCAATAGTAAGTCATATTCTGTTGGGCCTTCCTCGTCTGCAAGTTCTGAGCAATGGCAGGGCATGGACATGATGCGATACATTTTCATCCTCCGAAGCGCTGGCAGGTTCGAACTGGACAGATCATGGGCGCCATCATGTGGTACATGTGTATCTGCTCTCTTTCCTTTTCTGATTCCCGGAACTTGTGAAGCGTAACATGATCTTTGCTTACTGCAGGTTCTGGGTCTTCTACAGAGCGAAACAGGACGGTCCTGTTCTCTTAGTAAGTGCATTGTGCTCGTTCGTTCTGCATTGGAATTCCATTATTATACACATAAGGCAGCTATCTGTTGCTGCTTTGTTTGTAAGGACATGTGTGAAAGTGAGATATTTTTGGTTCATTG